>JAAFCE010004209.1:23777153-23906123 GCA_013389805.1 Trigoniulus corallinus | reverse complement strand
CCATTGTTCTCCTTTATGGCTGATTTTTCTAGGACCTGGTCCCTACAGTCTTTTAAGTGATGTTCGTCTGCTAAATTGCACTTAAAAAAATAGTGGCAGCGTCGATGCTTAAAACTACCAACGTAAAATTTGGCACATGCGCGCGTCGCTCCCTTATGTCCGTAAACACATCGATTTGTAGGGCACTAGTGGATTTTTAAATTAATAGATGGTAAAGTGAATTTCCAGATATTTAGGCTATGCCTTTCAGAAAGTCTATTAAATTTCTATTGTTGATGTCCTCCACAATGCGTAGCATTCTTGCCTAAATTGCTGAATTTTCACCTTAGGCTGACCGCATAGTGGAGCGACAATAATAGCAGCGCGACAAGGAAAGACAAT
Source organism: Trigoniulus corallinus (assembly GCA_013389805.1). Lineage (NCBI taxonomy): Eukaryota > Metazoa > Arthropoda > Diplopoda > Spirobolida > Trigoniulidae > Trigoniulus > Trigoniulus corallinus. The sequence continues at coordinate 23,905,742 of JAAFCE010004209.1, read as the reverse complement.
AGCGACGAAAACAAACAGATGATAATCTATGAGTCCCCGCATAGTGATGCTACTAGCAATGCGACAAGTAGCGCTGCTATAAGAGATAAGAGCAACGCGACTAGACATACTTGATTTTGTCGCTCTTCTCTCTGATGTCACACAATGGACACCCAGTTGTTATGAGCGTCGAATTGCATTGGACCCACCAGTTCTCGTCTGATCACTGAAGTTAAAGCAGTGCAACCCCAGCTAGTACTGACATGGGGCCACTTGGGAAAACTGGGTACCGCTAGTATCTAAATATCGTCGCATTACTGTAGTGTCTGCGCAGTTTCTGCATCAGAACTACACAGTGGACGGGGCTCTAATGACCATAGTAGTTGAAGGGCCCTAAAACAACAACAACAACATCTTAGATCACTGAAGTTAAGCAACGCACCGCAAGTTAGTACTGACATGGGTGATTGTTTGAACATTGGGTGCTGCTAATTTCCCTTCTCCTGCATCCTTCACTCCTACCACCCTCTCACCCATGAGCAGCCTCCACAAGGTTTGGCCCATTATGGCTGCTTGGCCAAATTCCCAACCTGTGTGTGTAACACCACTCACCAGGTACCCGTCCACCTCATACGCAACCTCATGGACAAGCTGGTCCCATGTCTGCTTTGGTCTCCCCCTGATTTTGGTGCTTCCAATCACCTGCAGTCCTGCAAGAGACCCAATGATCTCCTCCCCCTCTTCTCTTAATGTGTCTGTACCACCGCAATCTACTCTCTCATTCTTTCCGCAATATCCTCCAACCCAAGCCACCCCCTGATATGCTGATTCCTAATTGTATGAGCTCTCGACATTCTACTCATGTAGTGCAGCAATCACACTATTATGCAACGGGTATATGGGGCAAATTTTCCATGTGCTGGAGCTGGGTGAAGTGCCCAAACGGACAGCAGACCGACAATAAATAAGTATAGCAGTTGCAGCTTTGATCAGCAACTGGCTGGGGAAAACCATGTTCAATATGTCGGTCGCCCATATGTCCCTTCAGAGGGACAAGATGGGTACCCGACCATGCCATAGGTGGAAATAGGGTTAGGAGTTGCTTGCTTTTTGTAGGGACTTCTTGTTTTTTGTCGCTTTTATCGCTGCTCCACTATGCGGTGCCATCACTTTACTTGTAGCACTCTTTGCTTGTCGCTCTTCTCTTTCCTTGTAGCTCTGCTAGTATTGTCGCTCCACTATGCGGTCAACCTTACCTATTCCTTGAATCACTCAGAAAAAGGTCCGAACGAACAATGCTGTTTTTCTAGGTAAAAACAGAATAACAAAAAAAAAAAACCCGGCCAAAATGAGGTAAAAAATCAAGGGCTGGCATTGACTCAAGGGTCAGTTGGCACTAGCCCTTGATTTTGTTACCTTACCTAAAACGGAATAACAAAAAATAACAAAAAAACGGCCATTTGCCCTCCCAGGGGCGAAACATCCGAGGGGCGAAATGTTCGGGGGCGAAACGTCCGAGGGGCGAAATGTGTGGGGGCGAAAAGTACCCATGGGCGAAATGTCGGGGGCGAAACGTTGTGGGCGAACGTTCCGGATCCCTCATAGGCCTACTGTTCGTTGGGGCTGTGGCGTATCTAGGATTTCTTGCACCCGCGTACAAACTATACAGCTAGCAATCCTTTGGAAAATACACAACTAGAGTGCACTTTAGGAATCTCTGTTTTAATAAATTACATTGGTAGTTTGGTTAACAATGGCTTAAATGGTACTAATTTTCTTACACATTTTTTGGAGAAGACCCCCCCCCGTACCCAATTCATGCTTCGGGCCCCGCGTGTTGAAAAACTTCACTGATGTACAATTGTTGGTAGCATAAGGCAAACTAGAACTGGCCTGGCTGGGCGTGGATTGTTGCGGCCATAAATGACCCTGCAATTTGGACTGAGTCCAAATGGACTCATGTCAAATGGCCTCGGGCCAAATGAGGGGCCACCTTCTGTGTAGCGCTCGGTGGCAGAGGAGGCAGCGTACTTGATTATCTGCGTCGGTGTTCCAGATTCGATATTTTGATCAAGTTGTTGGTTTGTGTTTGAGGCCCCATCAACTTCAATGGTCATTAGGGCCCATATGCCTTTGATCAAGGTGGGTTGGCTTCTTTCAGGCTAGAGAGGGTCTCAAGTGCGCCTTCCTTCAGAAGAGAAGTAAAATCCGAAGTCCCGTATGGTGTACGTAAAAGAATCCTATCCATTATGCAATCGGATCCATTATGCTTCTTTCGGATGAGAAGTAATAGCGAGAGGTTCCGTGTGGTGTATGATGGAATTTGGATGTAAAAGAACCCTCTCTACTATGCAACCGGTTGATGAGGCAAAATTTCCAGGTATAGGAGCTCTCTCCCGGCGTCGGTGGAGTGCCCCTACAAACAGTGTACCGACGATAAATAAGCATAGGGGTTGCAGCTTTGGTCAGCAACGGGCTGTGGAAAAACACTGTCCAATATATCGCCCGTCTGTCCATTCAGAGGTACAAAATGGGTATCCGACCCTGTCATAAGCGGGAACAGGGTTAAGAATTGCTTGCCGCCCGTTGCATAGTAAGGAGGGTTCTTTTACAGACAAATGCTATCGTACACAAACCCACATCGTTCCAGTCAAGCGCGGATCCAGGATGGGGTTTTTGGGGTTGCAACTCCCCCTTCCCTATGTACATATAAACTTATATTCGCATAACGTGTGAGGATTAGCTCAACCCCCCTGACGAAAATCCTGGATCCGCCACTGGTTCCAGTATCGAACCAGGAATCACTGATGCAGCAAATCGAGCACGCCACCTATTGCATCACCAAGACACGTCCTACTGTGGAACGGGTTTTTGTTATATTAAGGCCCACAACTACATTGGTCATAATATAAAATTAATAGAGGCGCTACATTGTCACGGCATTTCGGTATCAACAGTATGCAGCGTTTTCAAGCGGTCACCCACCATAGTACTATCTGGGCTTGCATTCCTTAAGTTCGGTGATCAGTCCAAAGCAATGCGAATCCCGCAACGGGTAGATGGGGAAAATCCCCAGGTGTAGGGCTTCGTCGCCTGGGTGGAGTGCCCAACTCACAATATAGGCTACTGACGATATATAAGCGATGGGGTTGCAGCATTGGTCGGCAGCCGGCTGCAGAAAAATACTGTACACTATATCACCCGTGTATCTATTCAGAGAAGCAAGATGATTACCCGACCTTTCCATAGGCGGGAAAAGTGTTAGGTTGCCGACGTCAGCTGCACGTCACGTCATAATCACCAATCATTTTTCTGCCTATATTAGGGTCGGATACCCATTTCAGTCCCTTTGGGACACATGGGCGATTGGTTGGATGAGATTTTTAAGCAGCCGGTTACCGGCCTAGTGCGACAGGCGGGAAAATGTCATGACGAGAATGACGATTAATGCAATTCATATGTGAATAAATATAATCACACTTGTCACGCCACGTGCAATTTCACTGTTGATAGAGTTACAATGCGGAAATTAAATAAACAACAGCCGCTCATCGTTAATTACTTTACAATCTTCCACTGGCCAATTGAGGTCTTAATTCACCGATCACGTGACTCGGTATGATAATTGTATACAAAATAAGCACTTTGTGACACTAGTTTCGAGAATCTGCAGTATCATAGCTCACCTTGAAATTTAATCTTCTGTTCTATGATGTTATCGAGGTTAGTGCGTTTTAATCATAATATTTGGGACTAACTTGTTTGACGCCCCTCCTCACCTTCGGTAATTCCGCATAAGTCATTCCAAATATGTCATAGAGTGGACACCTCACACAGCGCTTTGGATTTACTTCAAATTCGGTAACAGGTTCGTTTGGGGCTTTTATTACCAGAAAATTGGCGGAGCGGCTGTAATTTGTGTTGGACACGCCAGTTCTCTTGTTGTTTGTTGGTATTTTAGGGCCCTTCAACTACAAGGTCATCAGAGGCCCGTCCACTGTGTAGTTCTGATGCAGAGATTGCATAGACACTACACTAATGCGACGATTTTTGGATACTAACGGTACCCAGTTTTCCCAATAGGCCACCCATGTTAGTACTAACTGGGGTTGCATTACTTAACTTCCGTGATCAGACGAGTCCAAAGCAATTTGAAGCTGAAGCGGCTTATTGCGTAGGGCATACCAGTTCTCGTCTGATCACTGACGTTAAGCAACACAACCCCAGCTAGTACTAACATGGGTGGCCGGTTAGCAACACTTTGTACCGCTAAACCCAAAAGTCGTCACTTTAGAATTAGTGTCTGGACAGTCTCTGCATTAGAATGATGGATGTGGTTGAAGGCACATAAAGCACCAACGAAACAAAAGAGGGGCTTCTCTTTTTTCAACCAGAAAGCTGGGGGAGCGGCTGTACCTTGTTCGACAAACCAGTTCTCGTCTGATCACCGAAGTTAAGCAACGTAACCCGAGCAAGTATTAGCTTGCGTGACCGCTTGGGAACACTGGGCATTGCTAGCTCTACATGTGCAGACTCCGCATTAGAACTACGCAGTGGACGGAGCTCTGAGGACCGTTGTAATTGAATGGCCTTAAAATACCAACGAAACAAAATGAACCGGCAAAAAAGTCGTTCATCTTTGCCAGGATCAATCCTGCAACAATAGTCTCGTCCCGAAGTCGAGTATGTGCTATGCGCTATTATTTCAAACTTTGAAATAATAGAATAATGTCATGCACCTGACCCAACAGAATGCTAAATTCCAAAAATTCAAATACAAAACATAGAAAGAGAAATTGAATGAGATACATGACGTCATGCACTGAGATGAAGTTTGACGTCACATAGCACATGCAGATGCTACACTATCAACTGAATCACAGCGGCTGTTTTAAGAATGCTGTTCCATAATAAATATGGTAGCATTGTTAGGTACCCGTTCTGCCCTTTTATGACGTACCTATCTCGAGCGAGAGAGAGGGATAGAATCTTCGGGTAAGAACTAAAGGCCGGGGTGCCGTATGATGTGTACCATGTAACTTGAATCTAAAATAACCTTTGCCATATATGGTACGTTTTCTAAGGGTAAATTTCCAGGTGTGAGAGGGGAGCGGCTTATAGGGTTTCACACACCAGTTCTCATCTGATCACTGAAGTTAAGTAACGCAAAACCCATCTAATGCTAACATGGGTGGCCACTTGGGAAAACTGGTTACCGCTCATACCCAAAATCGGTGTATTAGTGTAGTGTCGCTGCAGACTGCATTAGACTTATGCAATGGACGGGGCACTAGTGACCTTTTAGTTGAAGGCCCCTAAAACACCAATGAAAAAAGGATAGGTGTAATAGCTCGCCCCTTCCTCCAGCTTCCGCGCAATAATAGGCCGAAAACCATAATGATTGCAGCGTTAGCTCTACTACTTTCGAGGTATAGGAGCTTCTGCTGGAACCCCCCCTCCCCAATAAACAGCAGACCGACAGTTAAAAATGCTGGATGCTGGTTGGTAGTAAGCCAAGCAGCCATAACAGGACGAACCCTTAGGAGGCTGCTCGCGGGAGATGTGGAGGTAGGTATAGAGGAAGTAGGAGAGGGGAAATTTGCAACACCCAACGTTCTGATCACTGACGCAGTAGAACTACCCATGTTGGTTCTAACGTGGGCTTGCGCTGCTTAATTTCAGTGAACTCACGAGAACTGGTGTCTCCAACGCAACTTAGCTTCAAATAAGCATAGGGGTTGCCAGTTAACGGGGTATGTCGGTAGGCATACCATTCAAAGGGACAAAAATGGGTACCCGACCCTGCCATAGGCTAGTAAATTGTTAGTAGTTGCCTTACGAGCTCTATTTAGAAAGGGTGCTCTCTCTCCTGCCCCCTCCCTGTCTCCCTCTCTCTCCCTCCATAAAAGTACCGTCATACGTTCATTTAGAGCAGGGTTTCCCAACGGGGTCGGTATCGACCCCCTGGGGGTCAATGGAGTTTTAAAAGGGGTTAAATGATGATCAAGGGGTCGATTGGGGGTCAACATCTAACATTTATTTGATTAAATACATTGTTCGTTACTTCCTTCAAGGCCCAACAAGCAACTCCTAACCCTTTTCCCACCAATGGCAGGATTAGGTACAGGATTAGGATTATGTTATCTTATCCCTCTGAATGGACGCAAGGGTAATATATTGGACGGCGTTTTCCCCAGTCAGTTGCAAACCGCAGCTGTAACCCCAATACTTATCTGGCGTTAGCCTTTTGCTCATTGGGGCACTCAGCCCTGAGCATTTTGCCTCATCTACCTGTTGCATAATAGAGAGGGTTCTTTTGGGGTACTCCGTCGATGCCAGGGGGCGAGCTCTTACACCTGGAAATTTTGCCTCATCCACCCATCCAGCCTAGAGAGGGTTTTTTTACGTGCAAATGCCATCGTACACAACATGGGACCTCAGTTTTACGTCTCATCCAAAAGAAGGAGCACTTGAGAAACCTCTCTCGCCCGAAATGAAGCCAACCCACCTCTGCCCAGTATCAAACCAAGAACCACTGACAGCTACTGAGCGCGCTACCCACTGCGCCATAGAGGTGGATGTTGTATACTGAATATCAGGTGCAAATTATAGAGAAAAATGTGAGGGGGGGGTCTATGAACTAAGCTCATACTTATAAAAGGGGTCGATCTAAGAAAATGGTTGGGAACCCCTGCATTAGAGCAGTGGTCGGCAATCTTTGGCTCGCCAGCCACATGCGACTCTTTCGCCCCTTGAATGTATCTCTTCCACAAATGACTGTTGGTGTGCAGGCATGCACAGCAGTGTGGTTCTGGTGACGGAAGACGTGGCCCAGGCGGTAGGTGGGGCTGTGAAGGCACAGTTGACTAAGGACCTTCGTCCCCTGCCGCAACACAACTGCAATTCCACTCCAAATCGTCCAAATTGCAATTGCAATGTCACTTTGAAATTGCAATGTCACTTTGAAATTGCAATGTCACTTTGAAATTGCAATGTCACTTTCGTCCACAGATAGCAACTCTTTGGCAATAGTTGCACTTATGATGCCGAGTAGTTCAGATGAAGAGCCTTGTGCGAAAGGCGCAAATTTCTTGACAGTTGCAATGAAACTGACATGCTCAGTTGCGACGCAACTCGTTTCCAACCAGTTGCCTTTTCATTGCGTTGCAGTTTTATTGCCGGGAGAAGTCCATATCGTTAACATGAGTCAGACTAGCATGGAATTAAAAGGGAACTAAAATTCGATTATTTTTCAGTCGAGTTGCAGTAGTAGTTGCTTCACAAACTCTATTTAGAAAAGGTACGGGTGTGGCCAAGGTTTTGCTTCACATCCGATTTGTTTTGTTGGTGTTTAAGGGCCCTTCAACTACAAGGTCATTAGAGCGTCGTCCACTGCATAATTCTAATGCGGGAATTGCGCAGACACCATGCTAATGCAACGATTTTTGGGTATTAACGATACCCAGTGTTCCCAATCGGGTGAGAAGCCGCACCCTTCACATCCGACGGAGGGCTTAGTGGCTCTTTCTCACTCCCCTCCCTCCCTTTGTTTTCCGGTAACAGCCAACCACTCAGTGCATTGTTGCACAGTGAGAAATAATGAAGCACTCGTCCAGAGCACTACCTCTGTTAAACCAAGGCAGGCTCAGAGTTCCAAAAAGGAGTGCAGTAATAGAAATAGTTACACCTGATAATATACCCTTGAAACAGCTGCATGCTGAAGCAATGATCAAGCAAAAATTTGACAAAAGATTTGTTCATGACAGACTCTTACCTAAATCAGGGAACACCCTTCTTGGCACCTCCTAATAACATGCAGGACATTATGGAGCAATGTCAAAATAGGGGTCTATGCTGGGGATTTGCCTAATAAACAAAATACAAATCACCATTCTGCCTCCTCGGGAGCACCAACGGAAAACTAGCACTGGAAGTACATGGAGGGTTATGCCCCTCCATTCCTACCTTCTCCGTGCGCCTTTTTCTGGGTTCCAACGGCGAAGGGAGCGGCCTATTGCATTGGACACATCAGCTCTCGTCTGATCACTGAAGTTAAGCAACGCAACCTGGGTACCACTTATTCCCAAAAATCGTCGCATTAGTGTAGTGTCTGTGCAGTCGCTGCATTAGAACTACCCAGTGGACGGGGCTCTCATTACTTTGTGGTTGAAGGGTCCTAAAACACCAACGGCGATGCTTGCCAAGGCCGTTACTGCTACGCTGTCTTCAACTTGTTACGGATCTGCTGGCGTTGTCCACGCACCCCCAAATTAATTTCCATTTGTTGCGGACTCGTAAGGGCCTTACTAGCCAATTTCGAAAGCACTGCTCCGTCTCTTGCTGCGGATCCCTTACGGATCCCCTGTAAAGCACCTGACGGGCGTTTTCTCTCTTCTTTGCGTAACGTGTTTATTCCACTTCAATCCATTCACTCTCATGTTTAACGCCATATCAGAAACCCCAAACTACCCGTAATCTACTCATTCCTAAATCTAGGTGCCCTCGACACCCAAACCATATGCCGCAGCATTCGCAGTTTAGCAACATGCATTTTGCCGTACCCGCTTAATCACCGCGCTATAAGAACTTCCATTTCGACTTTAGCGGGATCCTCCAATCACAAAGGACCCCACTGGCCTGTCTCCATTTCATCCACCCTTCATTGATCCTATGGGTCACATCGCAATCTCTTTCGCCATTTCCTCTCAAACACTGATCCTAGGAACTTCAACTCCTGTACCATTTTCCCCACCTCCCCTTCACAGGGTGCGATCCGGCGATAAGTAAGCATAAGGGTTGCAACTTTGGTCGGTAACCGCTGTGTAATATATCTCCATTGTGTCCATTCAAAGGAGCAAAACTTTTACTTGCAAATGCCATGATACACCACACCTCTCATTAAAAAGAAAGCGCACTCGGGGATTTTCTCTCGCCCGAAAGAAGCCAACGCACCCTGGCATTACTGCCGCTGTAAATCGAAAAGCCGCCGAGGCGGGTCTCCACATGGAACGTGTTAAATGACAAGATTGCCTGGTAAAGGAGCTGACCTCTGGTGTCGATGGTAGGAAGAGCAAATGGTCTAATGGGCAATAAGGGGTGTTTCAGAAGTAGGTTGGCAGCCGGCCGTGTGCAACTCGCACTGGAACACTTGAATTTGTTTTTTCGTGCAGGATTCTTGAAGCCTGGATTGGTGCTGGTGTGGCTTTATTCCTTGTACTGGGGTTCGTGCGTGGACACCCGAGTCCATTGATTGACCTCACCTATGAGTACTTTAACCTCACCCCTACATATCCGTCTGAGACAACTTTTCAAATTCTTAACGTTCAAGAAGTCCAATTGTCACCAGGTCTAAGGTAAGGTGTTAAGGTAAGAGTATGTCGTGCTGAACATTCTGTGATTCCAGAATCTTAAATAACAGGTACAGAACTGAGGATTTCACAATGTCGGAACATGCTGGAACCCACATGGATGCTCCAATTCACTTTTTAGGCAGTAACATATCTGTGGCAGATATACCGGTTGAGCAGTTAGTTGGGCCTGGAGTGGTTATCGATATCAGGAAAAAGGCCTCCAAAAATCCAGACGCCATGGTAGAAATGGAAGATGTTACCTCGTGGGAAAAGCAATATGGCCGTATACCAGAAGGTAGCATTGTGCTGATGTATTCCGGTTGGGGCGAGCGTTCTAGTAACCAGAGTGCTTATTATGGCGGCTCGGATCCAACTAATTTACACTTTCCAGGTAAGGGCTGTTTCATTTTGCGTGCATAAATGACATTGATCTCTCATTTCATATTGGGTCTCTTAGGATTCCATGATACTGTGTGCGAGTGGTTGGTGTCACAGAGGTCAGTTGCCGGCTTGGGTGTGGATACCCTGTCTGTTGACCCGGGCATTTCACCAAATTTTCCGTGTCATGTTCATCTGTCTGCTGCCGGCCGTTACATATTAGAGAACGTTGCTAATGTAGATAAGTTGCCGTTAAAAGGAACAACCATTAGGGCATTTCCAATGAAGATAAGAGGTGGAACTGGGGCACCTACCCGAATTATTGCTACGTTAGACCAACCCCGACTCAAGTGCTAAAAATTATCCGAAATCAGGTAAGGTGCACTGGCAGCCATATTGAAACTAAATAATAAAATAATCATGCACGCATAAAATGGTTTAAGGATCTATCAACATCACAACATGACACCACTCGCCTACGGCAGGGTAGGGCGTCCCTACTGAGTGGCGGAACTGATACGGTATTCACCTGGTGGGTGGGTAGACTGAGTTCAATTCCAATTTGTGGAAACGCAAAGGTTTTATCAGGAAGCGAATTGGAAAGGGCCCCACGGATAGTCAATTTGACGTACATACAAATTTGGGTGCAGAAATTTGTTCAAAATAGCAACGGCCATAAGTCATTGCAATGGTCCCATATAACACAGTAGGGGGTAGGCATTCATTGTTCTATTACCTTGCAATGACTGTTGTTGTGACCGTTACAATTTTGAACAAATTTGTGCACCCAAGAGATCGGTATGTACGCCAATTTGCAATACGCCAAATTTGTATGTACGCCAAATTGCCATACGCAAAATTGTCATGCGCGAAATTGACGTGATCCCGGCGAAGCAGCCATCGCAGGCCGAACCCTTTGGAGGCTGCTCGCGGGTGAGGAGGTGGTAGGTGTAGGGGATGTAAGAGAAGGGAAAATTGCAGCACCCAACGTTCACTACCAACCACCCATGTTGGTACTATCGTGGGTTTGCGTTACTTCAGTGATCTCACGAGAACTGGTGGGTACTTGGTGGTACACGTACCATAGTTTGGGAAAGCTGTGCTGCACCTTTTGACTTGAAATTTTTGAAAAAGTGATGTTAATGACAAGGTTGTCAAGATGGGCCGCTTTAGAACTACGCAGCGGGCTGGGCTCTAATGGCCTTGTATTTGAAGGGCCCTAATACACCAACGACCCAACCAATCCATTCAGAGGGACATAGATGGGTACCCGACCCTGTCCGACCTGACGGAAAAAGTTATGTAGCTGTTTTTGCTTTGTCAGTGCAATTTGAACTTCAATGTTATGGTCATTGACATCTGTCACTCACCCCTTACACTACATATAAGAGGGTTGAGTGCTCCGGTGATTAATTGGAATGTGAAGTACTCCCTCATTTAGTGAAGTGAAGTGTCCCGTTTGCCACACATTACCAAAGGCATGTAGATATAGGTGGCGCATCAATCAATTTGTCAAACTTTTTTGACCTCTTTGGAATGAGACTAATTATTCGTCAGTTGCCGGCCGTAAACTAAGCAATGGAAACCTGTTTTAATCTAGTCCCATGTAGTTTTCTGGGACAAATGAAGGATTACGTCACTTCATTGTCTGTGCGTCTTACTGCTATTGGACAGACTCAGTAACTTGTGAGGTTCATTACGGGTACTCTACCATTTAAATTTGGCCCGCCGGTTCCTATTAACGCAGTTACATTTTTGCACTTATTGAAACCGAAAGTTTTTTTTTTTAAACAAGACATCTTCGGATAACAGCAAGGTAAGTGGAGGTTCTTTTTCTACTTGGGACTCTTTCCTAATATCGAAAAGTAAGGGAGTGGCTTATTGCTTTGGACACACCAGTTCTCGTCTGTTCACGGAAGTTAAGCAACGTAATCCCAGCAAGTTCTGACATTGGTGGCCGCTTGGGAAAACTGCGTACCACTAATACCCAAAAACCGTCGCCTTAGTGTAGAGTCTGTGCAGTTCCTGCGTTAGAACTACGCAGTGGACGGGCTTCAATGACCTTGTTGCAGGGCCCTTCAACAACAAAGCAACTCCTAACCCTTTTCCCACCTATGGCAGGGTCGGGTACCCATTTGTCCCCCTTGTTCCGTCTAATGAAAGTGATGTTGGTGTAGTATCTATATCAGGGGTGTCACAATTGTGGCCCGCGGATCACATGCGGCCCTTTACGCCTAGTGTTGTGCCCGCACAATCGATATCATGTAGTAAAGGCATGTCAAATTGGGGGTACCACGAGGAGCACATTGGTTTTATTCGTTTTGTTGCTGTTTTAGGGTCCTTCAACTACAATGGTTAGCAGAGCCCCTCCACTGCATAGTTCTAATGCAGTGTGTCCAATGTAATACAACCGATCAGGCCACATTGGTAACATTTCGTTGTCACGAGGGACTAAGAGGCCCCACCCGATGGTGTCTAGTTTATATGATATAACATCATCATCATCACACCCTTATCCCGCCTATGGCAGGGTCGGGTCTGCGGGTTCTAATCCTCCACTCCCGTCTATCCCCAACCAGGCTTTCATCCACCCCACACCCCCTTTGCACAAGCTGCTCCCACGTCTGCTTGGGTCTCCCCGTGCTCCTGATGCCACCCACCACCTGCTGCCCCATACTATACCGCGTGAGCTCCTCCTCCCCCTTTGCATCACATGCCCATACCACCTCAGCCTACCCTCCCTCATCTTCTCCGCAATGTCTCCCACCCCCCAAGCTGCCTCTGACATACTCGTTGCGGACTCTGTCAGCACGAGACACCCCACTCATGTAACGTAGCATTCGCATCTCAGCCACTTGCATTCTCCTTTCGTGGTTCTTCCTCACTGCCCAGCACTCCGATCCATATAGCATAGCGGGCCTAACTACAGTTTTGTAAACCTTGCCTTTCAACTTTATTGGGACTCTGTGGTCACACAGCACACCGCTTGTCTGTCTCCACTTTAGCCATCCTGCATTCATTCTGTGAGTAACATCGGAATCGATTTCCCCGTTGCTCTGAATCACTGATCTTAGTTACCTAAACTCTTTCACTGCTGGTAGTACCTCATTTCCACAACGAACTACACCCCCTTGGTCCTGGCCATTCCAACTGAAAGCTAAGTACTCTGTTTTCTTCATGTTCACCTTCAGGGCCCCCCCCTTTGCAATTGCTGTTGTAATGTCCTGGAAGCCCTGTTGAGCCTCCTCTTTGGACTCCTCTAACCTTCCTACATCATCAGCAAATACCAAGCACTGGGGGGCCCATTCCCCTATTCCTGTCAGCAGATCATCCATTGCCAAAGCAAATAGATATGGGCTGAGAGCTGATCCTTGATGAAGCCCTACCTTTACCTTGAAACCACCAGTATTCCCCCATGCCGTCCTCACTCTAGTGGTGGAACCATCATACATATCCTGTATTATTCTGATAAGCCCTTCATCCACTCCCTTTCTTCTTAGAACATCCCATACAATCTGTCATGGAACACTATCATAGGCCTTCTCTAGGTCAACAAAGATCACATGGAGGTCCTTCTTTACTGCTCTATGTTTCTCAACCATCTGTCATAGAATAAAAATGGGTTCCATTGTTGACCTACCAGGCATAAACCCAAACTGTTTTCCTTGGACACTAGTACAATTTCTGAGGCAACATTCTATGACCCTCTCCCACAGCTTCATAGAATGGCTCATTAGCTTAATGCCTCTGTAGTTCCCACAGTCCTGGGCGTCACCCTTGCCCTTGAACAGTGGGACAATCCAACTCTCCCACCATGCAGATGGCATTCGGTCCCCACTGGCTATCTTATTGAAAAGCTTCCCCATCCATGTAATTCCTGTGGTCCCCAAGCTATGCCAAACATCAATGGGAATCTTATCAGGACCTACAGCTTTGTGACCCTTCATCTTGCGGAGAGCCCTGACTATTTCCACCCCACTCACCAAGTCCGCAGCTACTGAGGTGGTAGGGGTGTTGTTCCTGACCCTTTCACTGATATCTGTGTTTAAGAAATTACTATAGTATTCCTCCCACCTCTTCATTACCTCTTCTGGCTGGAATAGGACCCCACCATTCTTATCCTTGATCGTTATGGCCCTGGTGACATCCTTACTACTCCTATCTCAGGTCTTGGCTAGTCGAAAAACTCACCGCTCACCTTCCTTAGTCCCTAAGCTCTCATATAAAGCCTCATGCTTTTGGTGTTTGGCCTGGGCAATGGTCCTCCTAGCATGTTTCTTTGCCTGTATATACTCTGTCTTTGAACCCTGGTCCCCCATCTCCTTCCACCTATGAAAAGCTGCCTTCTTCTGATGGATGGCTGCTTCCACCTCCTCATTCCACCACCAAGTCTGTCTACCCTGGTATGAACCTCCTACTCTAGCTAAGCCAAACATCGCCTTTCCACATTGTGTAATCTTTCTGGCCACCCTCTCCCACATGGCATCAGCTGACCCTTCCCAATCCCAGTCCACCTGGCTAATAATCTGCTGGAATTCATGTGCATTTCATGGTAACTTCCACCATCTAATGAGTGGTTCACCTTTCCATGGGTGGTTCCTAACTGCACCCCTCACCAGTACCTCCATCATGAGTAACTTATGCCCACTCTCCTTCTGGAAATCCTCACTGGGGAGCACCCAGCAATCACAAATCTTCGGCCTATGCTGCATCTTGACCATAAAGAAATCAATCTGAGGCCTCCCCTGGGGTGACTGAAAGGTGATGAGGTGCTTTTCCCTCTTCTGAAACCATGTGTTGGCCAATGAAAGGTCATGTGCTTGTGCTGTATCAGGCACTTTTTGCCCCTCTGCTGAGAGTTGGCCATACCCCCATCCACCATGGACAGCCCCATATCCTTGTCCCTCCTTGCCCACATGGCCATTAAAGTCTGCCCCCCCCCAATAATCAGACGATGAGATTCATTTCCCCACCTTATTTGGTTATCTATTGACTGTACCACCTCATCAAACTTGCCCCAAAAATCCCTTTTGGCGGCCTCATCACAGCCTGCTTCGGGAGCATATGTGCTGATGAGGTGGAGCCCAATACCCTGCCATACTAAAGTAACTAACATAATCCTGCTATTAATTCTATGGACAGCTGTGATCCTCTGCTGCAGTTCCCTACTCAGTACAATACCCACCCCATTTTGCCCCTCTTCACTACGTGTGTACAGTAATTTGTATATCTCACCCAGAGCCCATGATCGGTTCCCCTTCCATTGTGTTTCTTGGAGGAAGGTGACACTATCCTTTCTGTGCTTCAGGGTATTCACTAATTCCCCTGTTTTTCCCATAAGGGTCCCCACATTCCATGTCCCTAACTGTAGCTTAGCCCCCTTACCTAGTGGGACAGCTTTGCCTGGGGGCTCCCCAGCCAGACGCCTAGAACCTGCAGCAACATTGACAGGGCTACCTGTGGGGGTGCCATCCTACCCCACAGGAGACACTCAGTAATTTTTGCATCTTTGTCATGTGAGCAGAGGTCCCACACTCACATGACATTCCACCCCTCACATGCTACACTAGAGATGCAGTCCTATGACTGCATGCCCCCAGCAAACAAATAAAACAATAACAGTATAGTCAACAAAAGCAGTATCAATAACAATAATAACAAAATTAACAATTAATTAATAATTAAAGACAAAGGAATTTGTGCTGTGGGTGGCTGGTACCCATCTGCAGACGCAGCATGGTGACTGGCAATGTAGATGACACACGCTATGCTGCAGTATGACAGGATGGGCAGAAACAATACCACGAGGCTAGGCCTAAAAACGCCGAACCCCGCAATAACTTCTCTGCCCCACAAAACGCACTAGCAACGCCCTCAGCCCTACCTTTCACCTGGAACCACGGGATTTATGCCTTGAAAAAGGCGGGTTGTTTTGTTTTGTTTTGATTTTCAAAAAATCGAAAATAAAACACACACACATGAAAATCCCCAACCACACCAACAGAGTACAAGACGTACATCCCTTTATTTGACATAACAATCGCCAAATTGCTACTTAATAATACAGTAGTTTTAATAAAAGTGTGGCACATGGCATCCCCTTCCAACTGTGACCAGGAGCAACTGTCCCCTTGTACAAAACCAGATCAGATATAATATACAATATACATGGTATCAATGTGAGGGCCATATGCTGCACGTGTACCACTCTACAGGAACTGGTAGTTGAGGTAAAATTCCTAGGTGTAGGAGTTAGTCCCCGGGCTTCAGTGGAGTGCCCTTAAGAACAGGGCATTTGGGCCTCAACTTGCCCTAAAAGAAACCTTCAGTTAGATGAGAAGTAAAGCTATGACCAAGCAAAAATACAAATAAAAAGGTCAAGGACAAGACCAGTATACAAACTAGAATAATAATAACTACAGCTAAAAACAAGAAAAACGAGTTGGTGAAAGACTTCTGAAAAATGTTACAATTACAAACGATTTGATTCAATAAGCATACAAATTTTAAATTCCACAAATTTTAAAAAGGATAATTCAAAACAATACTTTTTTTTTCTGCTGAAGAGGTTGTGACGTTTTGCAAGTACCTCTTCAACAAAAAAGATAAGTATTGTTTTGAATTATTCATTTTGAAATTTGTATGCTTATTGAATCTAATCGTTTGTAATTGTAACATTTTTCAGAAGTCTTTCACCAACAAGCCACAAAAGAGGAGTGGACTGCAGCTTAGAAGACATCAAAAGCTAAGTTTAAACTCGTTTTTCTTTTTAGCTGTAGTTATTATTATTCTAGTAAAACTATGACCATGTCTGTTGTGAACTGATGTTGCCCACACCTTGAACATGGAGTGAAAATGTACGTGCAAATCAGCAAAATTTAAAGGTGTCAGTACTTTGTCCTAAAGGGTTCTCTCAGGGCCACGTGACGTCAGAGAATGAGATTACCTTCTCAAACAAAACAGGCTGAAGATCACTTCAGAGAGGGGATATAAATTGAAAACCAGTGCACCATCACAATTTCAATATTTTTAGGTAGTTGGAATGCGTTGGCGCCAAACAACTGACTACTTTGGAACCATTTGTCTCATTAATTCAGGCTAGGTCCTTATAGCATTATTTGATATTTGTGCAAGTTTGGAACTCTACTCAATCCAGCAAAGCTCATTCATCTTTTTGTGTAGTATGTCCTCTACATAGTTGAGGCCCATGCCCCAGCTCTTTTTCTAGCATTCTACTTTGGGTGACCCGTCTGTAGCAGGCAGAGTGCTAGGGCGTCTTTATTCCCCATGAGCGTGCTGTCTTATGCTTCAATTAGCCGAGGAACTGGGTGAGATAGTACCCAATGCCCCCTGGTGACCTACATGGTGGGAGCGGCGAGTTGCGTTGGACACACCAGTTCTCGTCTGATCACTGAAGTTAAGCAACGCAAGCCCAGTTAGTACTGACATGGGTGGTCGCTCGGGAAAGCTGGGTACTGCTAATACCCAATAATCGTCGCATTAGTGTGGTGTCTGTGCAGTATGTGCATCAGAACTATACAGTGGACGGGTTTCTAATGACCTTGTAGTTCACGGGACCTTAAACTCCAACAAACAAACAACAAAAACCTACATGGCATGTGGTAAATCACATTTAGAGTCCCTAACGAAGATGCTGTCCTCTTAGTAATTATAACAGATATAAACGTCTTCTCGTTTTGCGTGAAGTTCTCAGTTTTAGGGACCTTCAACCACAAAAGTCATGCAGAAACTGCAAAGACTCTAGACTGATGCGACGATTTTTTGTACAGTATTAGCAGTACCCGGTTTTTACAAGCAGCCACCCATGTTAGTACTTGCTGGGGTTTCTTTGCATAGCGTCGGTGATCAGACGAGAACTAGTGTGTCCAACGCAATCACCCGCTCAAAGTTCTCAGTAGGTGTGGCGATTTCAAGTCATCTTTTTTTTGTTTTTTTTTGGGGGGGGGGATAAGGATGCTGATGGGGTTTCAAGCTTTTCCCTGTTCCTCCTGGTATGGGTTGGGATTCGCCAGGTTAAGGTTTACTTTGTTAGGACCGGTTTGGTTGGGCGGTTTTTCATGGTTAGTACGGATTTTGTTTAGGTCAGGATGGGTTTCGTTTGGTTAATGTTTATTAACTTTTACTTGGTTAGGGGGTTTGATTAGGTTAAGGTTTACTTGGTTGGGGGATTGATTAGGTTAAGGTTTACTTGGTTGGGGCGGGTTTCGTTAGATCTAGGTTTGCGTTAATGTTTATTTCGTTAGTACGAGTTTGGCTAGGCTAAGTTTTACTTGGTTAGGGGGGGGGGGGGTTGATAAGCTAAGTTTCCTCGATTAGGACGGGTTTCGTTTGGTTAAGATTTACTGAGAACACGTTTGATTAGGTTATGGTTTCGGAGCGGCTTTTTGCGTTAGACACGCCAGTTCTCGTCTGATCACTGAAGTTAAGCAACGCAACCACAGCTAGTACTGACATGGGTGGCCGATTGGGAACACTGGGTACCACTAATACCCAAAAATTGTCACATTAGTGTAGTATCTGTGCAGTCTCTGCATTAGAACTACGCAGTGGATGGGCCCTATTGGCCCTGTAGCTGAAGGGCCCTAAAACACCAATGAAGGTTCTGTCTTACACAGGAAAGGTTTCCTTGGTTAACTTTAAATCGAAACTATGAAAGGGGCCTTAGTCATACTTCTATAAAATAATTTTGAATACGTTTTTTTCCAATCAGGCTGACTTGCCCATGTCTGCATTTCTCCAACGTCCTCACTTATTAACGATTTTATCTTGGCGAATTGACTGAATTTCTGTCCAATGAAATCTACCAACAATTGAAGTCAACCCACCTCAATACAGTGTCGAACCTGGACCCACCGACGCAAACCGATTGATGTTTGTTTATTTTCTTCTCATGTAGATGCCTCTGAATTGGATTCTGCTTTGTTGGACAACATGTTTCCTGTTTGGATACTCACATGGACATCCCAGCCCTTTAATCGATCTGACATACGAATATTTTAATCTCACACCAACATATCCTACCCTTACGAAATTCAAAACGGTTAACATTATAAACGGCAAAATGCCGTCAGGAATTCGGTAAGTTGTCAGCATTGTGCAATTTACGTTATCAGTGGTGGATTGACTGCATGACAAACCGCCCGACGGTATTCATACACAGCCGGCTGCCAATCAAAGCAGCAACCCTTGTGCTTATTTGTTGTGGGTCTATCTTCGTTGAGGCACTCCTACGAGCTCCCACACCTGGAAATTTTACCTCATCTACGCATTGCAAAGTAAAGAGGGTTCTATTACGTTCAAATAACATTGTACACCACTCGACGCCATCACTTTACTCCCCATCGTACGGAATGCGCACTCGGGGCTTCTCTCTCACCTGAATACCAACCCCTCGATCCACTAACGCAGTAATCAAGCCCGTTGTCTCCTGCGCCTCCGGGGCGGGCATTTCGTGGAAATTTATTTCCTGAACAAAACCGGTCTGTTTCCAAACAGACAAACTGGGAATCTCAGAGTCTGTACTGACAGAATTTTTTAATGTAGTTATCAGTTTATACTTTCTAAATGTCTATCTTTCTGTTTCTTTATTAGATTCATAGTATGCTAACTGCTGAGTGATGGGGTTCAACCATTTAAGCTCGCAGTATTTCACCCTGTATCCCCTCCGCAATCCCATTTTTGTCGTTGTATTTGTTGTCTTAGCATTTTCCCGCTTTTCCCTATCTAGCCCCACCCCATCCTCTTCATAAGGGCTTGGCCTGTTAAGGGGATGTAAAGCAGTAATTCAATTCAATTCAATCATCATTAAACCCGTATCCCGCCTGTGGCAGGGTCAGGTCTTTGTGCTCTGGCCATCCTCTCCCGTCTATTTTCGCTGGATCCCCACCCACCCTAAATACTGTTAACTCCCCTTCATACAACCTGTTCCGTCTTCCTCTGCCCTGGGTGCTTCCAATAACCTGCATCCTAGTGGTGGAACAGGGCCTCCTCCTCTTCTTATCATAACATGCCCATACCACTTCATCTACTCTCAGTCGCTCTCTCTCCCTCTTTCTCTCCACTCGCTCTCTCCACACTCTTTCCTTCGCTATCTCTCTCCCTTTCTCATCTCGATCTTTTTCTCTCACCCTCCCTCTTTCTCAGAGCGAACGCATCGCTTTGGACACATCAATTCTCCTCTGGTCTCAGAAGTTAAGCAACGCAACCCCAGATATTACATAGATGATCCCTTGGAAACACTGAGTATCCAAAATCTGTTTACCCAAAATCGTCGTAAACGGGTAGTGCCAGTATAGACTCTGCATTAAGCTGGGTTTACACTGCACGAAAACATACTCGCCGCAACTGTTTCCACAGGCTTACGGGCAAATCTTGCCCGTCTTGCCCTCCCTGTTTACATTGAGCGAAATATTGCACGAAGCAGGTATGCAAAACGTATCTAGAGTACCAGTACATGAAGTGGGAGTGGCGAAACCCTATGATGCGTGTCCAAAAACCGACAGTGCGGTGGCTCACCACGAGGCTGCCTGGTGCAGCAAATTTCGGGGCGAGTCCCCATTTACACTGCGCGAGTATTTTTTAATGAAGCAGTTGCATGAGTATATTGCACGCAGTGTAAACCCAGCTTTAGAACTGCGCAGTGGGCGGGGCTGTAATAATCGTTGTAGTTGAAGGGCCCTAAAACACCAACGGAACGAAAAGAAATCTCATTATTTTCCACATTTCTTCCATGGGTTATGCCCTCTGGGAACGGATAATCAATTTTACAGCAATTCTTAAGGAAAACTGATTCCGGTTCTCAAATAACTTGGTGTTTGAAACTACTAGGAACCATGGTTCTGCACCATTCAACACCTGAATGTTTACAATTGGGAACCTGCTGTGTGACCAGTTCTGCATAGAGAGTGATGTGCCTGGGATTTGGCAGGACATCTAAATAAATTTCTGTAGTCCAACTGTTAACTCATAATGTGGGATAAAATGTATTTATTTAACTATAAGAATTTGTCCACTTGGAGACCATAACTACTAACTAACACAGGGATCAAAAACTCCAACTCCTCTTTCAAATCTAGCCATTTTTTTAACTGACGTTCTCTTTTTTCTAACTGTCGTTCTGTTTTTCTAATTCATTCTTTTCATGTGCCAACCTGCACGTGATGGGTGGATGATGGGATATGCTCATCATGACGTACATATCATCACCCCCCCCCTTTTTCAAAACAGACTATGTAGGGGAGAAACGTTGTGGCCCTCATCCTCATGTATGACGGGTTGAGCATCATGGACATGTTGATTGAAGTCCACCACTAGGTATACTGCATGTAAGTATGTGTGGCTCAAACCTATGCATACTTGCAGCATTCCACACCTGGCCATCAGAGAGTCGATATGTGTAGGCACCAAGTGTTTCCTTCACTGTGAGTGGTGGAGAGTAGAGTCTCGAACGAGATTGCCAACATGGAATTTTGCTCTGCCCAAGCAGGTATCTTCCAATGTAACTGTCTGCCTTGGTGGTGAAGTGTTGATGCTCTCAGCTAATGGTTGTAAGTTGACTGATGTGCTGGCCCGAGGCTCAAATGATAAGCGGGGTCTGCGATTAAACATCAGCTCAGTTGGGCTTGGAGTATCTTTAGCTGGTCGCTCTGCACGATAACACTCCAAAAGATCTGTCGTCCCCTTCTTGAAGTCGACATGACCAGTTTCCAGAGTTTGAGCATAGAACTGGATTATGTGTTTGAAGGACTCTACCTTGTCGTTTGACTGTGGATGATAGACCAGTGTTCGGTGATGTCTGATGTCATGCTCAGCTAGGAAAGTAGCAAAATGGTCGCTCACAAATTCAGGACCATTGTTGGATATGATGACATCAGGCTTTCCATACCAAGCAAAAAGTTCCTCTAACCATGTCGTTACCTTGGTTGCCTTGTGGCTACCCATTAGCCATATTTCAGGGAAGCCAGTGAAGTAATCAATCACCACGACAAGGAACCTGTAGTGTATAGGTGCAGTGGTGAAGGGACCAGTTACATCAATTGTGATCCTTTCCCATGGCCGTGTTGCTGGGGGAAGAGGGTCTGTTGGTACTAATCCTTTAGGTGCTGACTTTTCTGAGGATTGGCACCCTGGACAACCTCGGATGAATGCCTCAATATCTTTGGACATTCCATGACACCAATATGTCTCACGAAGCTTCGTTTTTGCATGGACAATGCCAGGGTGGCCTTTGTGAGCAGCTCAAATGAGTGGACGTGTGCTTAGGTGGCCAGCGATCATCTTCAACCATCTTGAGAATGTGTTGTAGGACCGGGTCGGCATGTGTTGCATTAACAAACCGTGGAATGGGAAAGCCTGTGGTGTTGATTGTACAAACCAACACTGTTGAAAGTGACATCCTGGACAGCATATCTGGTACAGTGTTTTGGTTGCTGGGGGGTGCTGAATGAAGTAGTCAAATTCAGCCATTTGTAGACGCCACCGGTCAAACCTCCAAAGCCATTTGTAGACCCTCACCTTGTTGGGACAAGATGGAGATGAGTGCCTTGTGGTCCATGGTTAAAGTGAATCACCGGCCCAGCAAGAAATTTAACCAATGCTCACATGCCCAGATGCATGCCAATGCCTCCCTCTCATTTGTGGCATAGGCCCTTTCAGTTGATGTCAAAGTACGAGATGCAAATGCGACAGGCTGCAACCTGCTTTGTTGGAGTTAAGACAGTGTTGCTCCTAGGCCAATATATTCGATGCATCAGTAGCTACCACAGTTGGTAAGTTGGGGTCGAATATTGCCAAGCAGAGCTGATAACTCAGAAGAGACTTGATGCATCTGAATGTGATGTCTGCAGTTACAGGCCATTCGAACTTGGGAGCTTCTCTTGCATGTGTTAGCTGTTGCAAGGGTTTGAAAAAACCTGCCAAGTTAGGGATAAACTCTCAATGGTAATTAATTGACCCTAAAAAGCTGTGAATGTCCTTTTGACATTGAGGTGTTGGTGCCTCCTTGATCGCTGTAATCCCTGCTGGATCAGGGCGAATGCCTTTAGCACTGATGATGTGGCCCAAAAATTTCACGCTGTCATTGTTGAACAAACATTTATCCTTGTTGATGTGGAAATCCTTGTTGGCTAAACGTTGGAGGACTTCTGAGAGGCGGTGATCATGCTCCTCTGTGGTCCTGTCGAAAATGAGGGTGTCGTCAATGTAGGTCTGACTGTCTGACTGACAAGACGTTGGAATACAGAAGTGGTATTTGTAAAGCCCATCGGTAACCATTTGTATTGATACAGCCCAGTAGGTGTGATGGTGGTTGTAAGAGGGTGGCTCTCAGCAGCTAGCTGAATATGCCAGTAGCCATTGATGAGGTCTATTTTACTAAAGACCTTGGCCCCATTGAGCTGTAAATACAGGTCGCTGATACATGGCAGAGGATAATGTTCTGGGATCACAAACTTGTTCAGTGGGGATAAGTCTGATGTTATCCTGACCTGACCATTATGTTTTGGCACAGTAACCAGGTGGTGTGCCCAAGCCGATGGTCTATCAACTTACTCCCATATTCCCTCTTCAACCATCTTGTGTATCTCAGTCCTCACCAACTCTCGTATATGCAATTGGTATAGGACGAGGTCTTTGGTGACTGGAACTGAGTCATCATTAAGGGTGATGCGATGTTTGAAGTCTGGAAAACAACCAATGCCACTGCACATCAATTTTGGAAATTGATTGAGGATCGGGTGTGTTGTGCCTGGTACAGACGATATACACAATGCATGTGATGGTGTAGCTGGGGTAATGCTTGTACCCCCATCATGGGTTGTCAGTAATGGTGTTTTGTTGGGTTGGGCCTTGGTCTCACAAGGCGCCTGTATGCTGATTGGCCTGATCAGATGCTGATTGGATTCTGATTGAATGCTGACTAATTGACGTTTGGCATCAATGACTATTGCAAGTGCCTCAATTATGTCTAGACCCCAGACTGCAATGTCGATGGTGTCCAAAACAAAAACGTTGAGTACTGCCCAGTTGTTACCATAGGACAGCTTTGCACGGAAATTTCCTTGCAATCCTCTTATTCATGAGCCCCCAAAATTGTAAAGTTGGGCTGTGGGTCTTGTCAGGTGTATATGTGGCCAAAATTTATCAGCGATTGTGTATGGCACAATCGTGACTGCAGCACTAGTATTGATGATGCCATTGATGAAAGTGTTCTTCCCCTGGTAGGAGATTTCGATTGTGCATGTGAGGTCCATCGGCAATTTGTGGTTGCAAACTTTCTTCATGGTGATCCACTTGATCCCAGAAGGTTGCTTGTTTGCTTTGGCTGAGGAGCGGCACACTGCTGCAAAGTGGTTGAGTTTCCCACAGGCATCACATATCTGACCTTTTTCAGGACACTGGTCCTGGCTGTGCTGGCGTCCACAAGTTGGGCAGGCCTTGTCCGACCTAGGCATATGGCGTCTGACCGATGTGTGTCGTTGTCTATCACGTGACCTGGTCTGTTGAAATTTCTGAATCCAGAATACTGCTGATGGATTCTGGAGGGATGCCGATCCAGCTTTGGATGTTTCGATAGATTGCATGATCGAAACACAATTTGTTGCAAGGCAGTATGCCAGGTCAACGTCCTTAGAAAATTCTGTGTAGTCATAGTTGGACTGTAGGTTGCATAAGCGGCTGAGGAATTCTGTGGTGGATTTGCTCCGTGCCTGCTTGCAAGTTCGGAGACAGAAAAATGCAACAGCTTGTGGTGTTAATTGCCCAAACGTACATTGGATTGCAGCAAAAAAACTCTTCTGGTATTGCAGTAGCCTTCCGTTTCATCACTGGATTGTTCTTGAAGCGTTTGGCAGCTTCTGAACCAAGGTGTGTGTACATAATATTGATGCAGTCACTGCTTGTCAACTGCTTGTCGGGTATGCACTGACTGTTG
This sequence comes from Trigoniulus corallinus, assembly GCA_013389805.1. Classification (NCBI taxonomy): domain Eukaryota; kingdom Metazoa; phylum Arthropoda; class Diplopoda; order Spirobolida; family Trigoniulidae; genus Trigoniulus; species Trigoniulus corallinus. Next base: position 23,881,085 of record JAAFCE010004209.1, on the reverse strand, counting down.
ATCAGCTCAATCATAATATCCAGCTGTTGCTTCCAAGTGGTGAAGGGTCACGAGGTTCAGATGTTGAATACTCCCATAATGGAGCCACAGCTGGAATTGGAATTGCAGCCATTCCTTGACTGAGGACTGTCTTTGGTATATCACACAGGTTTGTAGAACTGTTATTGGTGAATTGTAGAACTGTTATTGGTGAATTGTAGAACTGTTATTGGTGAATTGTAGAACTTTTATTGGTTAATTGTAGAGCTGTTATTGGTGAATTGTAGAACTGCCAACGTTCACAAAGCCAATGTTCAGAACGCCAAAGTTCACCAATGTTCACGACGCCAATGATGTGCCTGGGATTTGGCAGGAAATCTAAGTAAATTTCTGTAGTCCAACTGTTAACTTATAATGTGGGATAAAATGTATTTATTTAACTATAAGAATTGGTCCACTTGGAGACCATAACTATTAACTAACTCAGGGATCAAAAACTCCAACTCCTCTTTCAAATCTAGCCATTTTTCTAACTGACGTTCTCTTTTTTCTAACTGTCGTTCTCTTTTTCTAATTCATTCTCTTCACGTGCCAACCTGCACGTGCCGGGTAGATGAGGGGATATGCTCATCATGACATACATATCAGAGAGAAACGTGGGGGAGCGACAATGCATTATTTATGTGCAGTTTCTGTACCCACCTCGGTGGCGCAGTGGGTAGCATGCTCAGTAAAGGCTGCTTCACAATAGCAACGGGAACGGCAATGGAAAACGTGTTTTGTGCAGAGGGGAGGAGCGACGGGTACGTCATGTGGTGGAGGTGTACTCCCATTGGTCAAACGGCTTACGTATAATGGGAAAGATGAAATTTGGTCAACTTTCCCATCCATTGCTGTTTGCCATTCCCACTCCCATTGCTATTGTGAAACGGCCTTAACTGCGTCAGTAGTTCTAGGTCAATACTCGACCAAGATGGAGTGGCTTCTTCCGGGCGAAGGAGAAGCCCCGAGTGCACCTTCTTTCCGATGAGAAGTGAAACCAAGGTCCCGTGTGGTGCACGATGGCATTTGCACATAACACAACCCTCTCTACTATGCAACCCTCAACTATAATGCAACAGGTAGATGAAGATGAGGCAAAAATTTCCAGGTGTAGGATCTCGTGTCCTGGAAGCGTTGGAATCCTCCAACAATTAGTAAACTGACGATAAATTAGCATAGGGCTCTCGAAAAACACTGTATAATACTGTATATCGCCATTATGTCCATTCAGAGGGACAGGATGGGTACCAGACCCTGCCATAGGCGGGAAAGGGTTAAGAGTTGCATGCTTTCTCCAGGCAACGTTGTATCCAGGGCGGAGTTACGATTTTTCCTCCACATGGGCTAAATTGTTCTCCCGCCCTTAAAAAACTGTTGCTCAAATACTTCTTGCAAGGAATGTGTCCGGTCCTTGGCTATAGCTTTTTTTAGCCTATTCAGAAATTCGCACCTGATTACAGCGCCATCATCATTTAAATTGCCGCCACTAGACGTCATGCAAATCTTTAATCATATGTGTTATAAACGCGAATAATTTGCTTTTTTGAACCAGATACAAAATAGCGGACCTCACAATGTCGGAACACGCTGGAACCCACATGGATGCGCCAATTCATTTTGTACAAAGCAACATTTCAATGGAAAGTATCCCTATAGAACACTTTACAGGACCAGGAGTGGTTATAGATATTACAAAGAAGGCCTCCCAAAATCCAGATGCCCTCGTGGAGATGGAGGACATCGATGCATGGGAAAATCAATATGGAAGAATACCAAATGGCAGCATTGTCCTCATGAACTCTGGCTGGGGCAAGCTTTGGCAAAACCGGACTGCTTACTTAGGTAGCTCAAATATGAGCGACCTCCACTTTCCAGGTAAGGAATCAATTTCGAGCAGTTGTTCTTAACCCATGGTGTGTTGAATCCTGAGAACCTCTGGCATTTTCTAATCCGCTGAAGATTTCCTGCTCGTTGTTCAACGACTGGCAGCTCATGTCTTTAAGTTGCGGTTAAAAAAGTCCATGCTGCTAGTGGAGTGCTCGGTTGCCAAAGCAACCAGCTCCTTCATCAATGGAGGGAAACGGTGAAATAAAATAGCTCCCATGTCCCAAATACCGGGGACAGATACACTGAATCAAAAGCCTACACGCATAAGGAAGTTATAGCGATAGACATTTTTATGGTTCAAGTCCATTCTCTTTTGTTTAGCGGCTGTCAGGGCTAGGGTTAGGAAGTTGGCCCAGAGAGTTGTCATCTGCGTTCACAATGACAGAAAATGCAATAAATGAATTATACGTGATAGGCCACCCCCCTCATCCGTTATCCATTCAATATCATGTGAATTCAGAACTTTTCTCCATTATGATCACAGCCTGAGTAACCTCCTAAGGGGGAACAAATTAACGAAGCTTCAATGAAACTGTAATTCAATGAAGCTTTGGCATAGATATTGAACAGCACCTGTGGGACAGAGAGAAAAATATAGAGCAGCAAAGAGCTGTTTTCATAGATGCTATTTTCATGGATTTAGAGAAAGCTTATGATAGTGCTACAAGAATGGTACAACGAAAGATTCTAATTAAACGGGTAGGGGGTAGAATGGTACTGTATACACTAACATTCAGGATATACGGATCCATAGTTTGAGTTAGAACCACATGTCGATATACAGCGGTATTCCGCTTGAAGGTTGGGATGCGCCAGGTTTCATCCAGGGTTTCATTTTTGTCATGGATGATTTGCTGACCGTCGATAGGGAATGCGCTCGTGATTGATATTGTACTCGTGAATGCTATTGAAAGCTTAGTGACTCCAGAGAACATGCAAAGAAGGGTTTGAATGACCTTAGGGACCGGAAGGTCCCCGAAGTACCCCGATGTGACCCACAGATTGGTTGAAATGGAAAAAGGGCGTATGGCGTCCTGCGTGATCAGGGGGTCCCAATGAAGCTAACGAGAAGTTCTACAGGTCTAAGGTTAATCTAGTTCTTGTTTCGTTGGTGTGTTAGGGCCCATCAACTACAAGGTCATTAGAGACCAGTCCACTGTGTAGTTCTAATGCAGAGACTACCCAGACACTACGCTAATGCGACGATTTTTTGGGTATTGTCAGCTCCCAGTTTTCCCAAGTAGCTACCCATTTTAGTGCTAGCTGAGGATGCGTTGCTTAACTTCAATAATGACCGAGAACTGGTGTGCCAACAAAATAAGCCGCCCCCTGCCACAAGGAACTGTAGGAGGAGGTTTGAGGAGTGGTGGTGTCCGCCATAGGCTCAAATATGGCTCAAAGAAGGTCGAAATCAACTTATTTGGGACAAGTGAAAATGTTATCGCCAATGTCTCTAATTTTCTTCATATTTGGTGTTTTAGGGTTCCATGGGGAGGTGTGCAAGTGGTTGGCATCAGAACGTTCAATTGTCGGCCTGGGAGTAGACACAGTATCTGTTGACCATGGTCCATCAGTTAATTTTCCATGTCACCTCCATTTGTCTGCTGCCAATGTTTATGGGTTGGAAAATGTGGCTAATGTTTACAAGTTACCATTAACAGGAACAACTATAAGGGCATTCCCGATGAAAATTTTAGGTGGAACTGGTGCGCCCACTCGAATTATTGCTACCTTAAATGCAGAAGAAATATCTTCTCGCGGATTATCCCGATATTAAAGGACAGTTTAATTACTTTTGAACGAAATTCGCCACGGATTTCGACAAAGAGCCTGACCATACCTTTTGAAAAAATCATTTTTGGATGGGGGTTTAACAAGCTTTGAAATTCACCTACGGGTCTGTGAGATGGCGCTGGTGCTCGTGATCTCGCCTGTTGATCAAATTGATCAAGTTGATCAAAGTAGCAAATGAAGAACATCATCATCATAATATTTTCCCGCCTGTGGCAAGGTGGAGTTTGAGAGCTCTAGCTCCCCTCGCTCCCGCCTACCTCCCACCAGTTCCCCGTCCACTCCACATACTACCATATCCTTACGGAAAACCTGCTCCCACGTCTGCTTCTGTTCCCTCAGCCCCGGATGCTTCCAACAACTTGCATCCTGAAATGGACCTGACGATCTCCTCCTCCCCTATTCTAACTACGTGTCCATACAACCTCATTCTACTCTCCCTAATTTCTTCCGCGATGTCCCCCACCCCCAGGCTACCTTTAATATCAGCTCTCGGCACCCACTCCTTAACTGCAGCAGTCGTTCTGGGCTACTTGCCTTCTATTCACGTGGCTCTTCCTCACAGCCAGAACTCTGATTCTTGTAACCCTAAAATAATATTAGAAACAAACATATTTATTTTATGTAATACATCAGTGGGAAATTTGCTGTCGTTAATGAGATGATAAACTAGATATGATTCACGCTCGTGTCACTTAAAATGGCATGGTGGGTCCCAGGTTCGCCACGACTGAACTAGACTAAAAGTTTCAAGATATACATGTACACTGCTTGATTTACTGCATCATTGATCATCTCTGAAATTACTCTGTAATTTTTACTAAATGCTTATTAAAATGCAATAAACTAATTATTACAGTACTACGTCTATAATTTTGTATACGGAGATAGAAAGAAGACCTACGTCTTGGGAAAAGGATGTCAAATTGAAGATAAGTTTGGTAACAGAATTGTTTTGAAAATATCCTCCGCTGAAATTAATATTAATCATAAAATCACAACACGAACCCATAATTTATATTAATAGTGTGTCACACTAACGGGTTAGGGAGAAAGCCAAGCAGCCATAACAGGTCGAACCATTAGGAGGCTGCCAACCACCCATGTTGGTGCTAACGTGTGCTTGCAACGCTTAACTTCAATGACCTCTTGAGAACTGGTGGCCAACAAAACGTGGCTGCCAACATTTCTAGTCAGAACTCCTACAACTCACTAAAATATGCAGAGTGTAAAAAGTGCAAAAACGCATGGTGTTCATGTTAGGCCACACATAAAACTACAACAAGACGATATGTAGTTCTAATTCCCAGATGAGCAAGATCATCATCAGTACAAAAACTGGCAGACATAAGGACTGTGGAACAAGTGGGCATGGTCATGCTGATGAAATATCACAGTTGACACTGATATCCAAACCAGAAATTGGTGTAGACTGAAGTGTTAATGCACCAAGATTCTCCTGTAAGAGGCAAACCTCCAGATCCTCTTCCTGAGAAGCTCAAGGTTGCTCAGCTGAAGTGAAGCCCAAAGAAGTTTCCACAGAGTTAAGATGCACTCAAGAAAGTGCATCAGCTGAGATGTTTTGTGAGCCTTTGGCATGCCATATGTCTGTCATGAAGGCAGAGATGGATTCCAAATGGTGAGCCTCCCGGGGTGAATGGCATCCCAGATGAGTGGTAAAAGCAAATGTAAGTGGTTTATGATCAGTGTAAACCACAAAGTGCCAACCCTCGATGAAATATCGGAAGTGTTTCACCGCCAGGTAAATTGCAAAAAGCTCTCGGTTGGTCAGAACTTCTTGGAAAAGAAGCTCAACAGTTGCCACTGGCCTTCTGAGAACTGCTAGAGAACAGCTCCTGCATCCACATTGCATGTGTCCATTAAAATGGCAATGGGTATATCTGGACGAGCGTCTGGATGCCAGAGTAACACTATGGTTGATAGGCCATCCTTGACAAGATGAAATGCCTCCTCTTCCTGATAAGTCCAATGCAGTAAGGCATTCTTAAGTGCCTTCCCGATGAGTAAATCATTTAGTGGTTGCAAAAGTGTAACACAGCCAGGAACAAAATGATGGAAAAAATTAATAAGCCCCAAGAATCGCCTAAGGGCTTGGCAAGATTCTGGTTTTGGGAACTCTTGAATGGCCTGCACTTTCACTTGAAGAGGCGAGATTCCCTGGGATGTGATGTGATGCCCCAGAAAATCTCAGGCCAAACTGCCTTAGACAGTCCAGCATTTGTTGGAGGTGTTGCAGGTGTTTGTTGTCATCTCTGCTCAACCCCAAGCACAGAGTTGATAAATGACTGGAAAGTTTGTGCCTCATTGTGAAGCCTAAAGGGCATACATGTATATTGAAACAATCCAAATGGCATTATCACTTCAGTCTTAGGAATATCCTCTTCAGTGATTGGGATCTGGTGATATGCCTTTACCAAATCCAACTTGGAATACACCTGTGTGCCATGAAGTTGCAAGTAGAATGGGGATGGGATAATGGTCAGGGACTGTCTGAGCATTAAGGGTGCAAAAGTCACCCACTATCCACCAAGATGTGTCCTTGGGGACCATATGGAGTGGGCTGGCCCAAGAACTTGAGGATACTCAAATGTACTCCATTTTGTGCAAATGTTGGAATTCTTTCTTTGCAACTCTGAACTTCTACAGGTGTAGATGCCTGGCATGAGCATGCACTGCAGGACTCTCTGTTGTGATGATGTGGTGGTGAATATAGTGTGCAATGGGCACTATAGCTGGATGAGGCACAGTGATGTCTCAAAATTCTGCCAATAGTGCCTTGTACTGATTCTCAATGTCAGGTGTAACACATGATAGACGGCAGTACAAGGCTGGTCAAGGCACAGCTACACCAGAAATTTTGAAGCCAGTTACTCTATCAAAACGCTTCTGTCTTTTCATGACCTCCATGAGACCATAATAGGTCGTCAGGAAGTTAGCTTCAAGAATTGCATATGCCACATCTGCAACTATGAAGTCCCAAACAAAGGACCAATGATGTGTGCCATAGGTGTTGATGACAGATGTATTAGCTGTGAAAAGTTTGATATCTGATGGCTTTGGACTTTGGCAAGTGTGGAATGTATGTGGGAGAATGCTTAGCTTGGTTCCTGTATCAATCAAAAATCATCAATGTGCATCCTTGTCATGCAAGAAAAGAGATGACTAGAAAATACCTTGTCATCCAGTTGTGCCCCTTGGGTGCATGGCCCTACTCCTATCACTGAGAGCAGGGAGCATGGCACTTCCTAGCTCCTGTACCAAAATGCTGATGGTACCAACAAAGCTCTTTGCATGGCTGTCCAAGTGGTGACTGTTGGCCAGGAACTCAAATGCCATTGAAAGGGTTGCTGAGGCTGCTGCTGATGCATATGTCAAAGCAGTTAGCTCACTTCACTGCTCAGTTCATTGACCTGAGATCACAACTGTGACAAATCAGTCTCTATACTTTGGGAAGTGAGTACTGGTGTCAAACTAGAGACAGCTTTTAAGTTGGCAGGTGACAGATCCATCACTTCCATCAGGTTGCAGTATCATCTTCAGTTGTCAAGACTATTTGCACCTGCCAGGGGAGACGGGACAGGAACAGCTCTTTTATAATAGTGACATCCCCAGATGAGGCATAACTCTCCCCAGCTAACTGCTGCACCCAGCAGAACAGTTGTGATGTTTTTTTATCTCCCAGATGTTGGTCCATCAAAAGCTGCTGCATTTTCTGGCGTTGTGAAAGTGAAATTCGCAGCAATACAGCCTCTTTCACAGCATTGTATGAGTTTGAGATAGGAGGGTGCAAAACCAGATCTCTGATATCAGATATGGTTTTGTGGGGCCTATGATGTGATCGATTTTCATGCATTTGACCTGATGTTATATACTGTACAGTGGTACCCTGCTTAACGAACGTAATTCGTTCCAGCGAGACGTTCATTATGAGGGGTGTTCGTTGTGTGGAACACAATTTCCCATAGATCTCTATGTTATATTGTGTAATTCGTTCCGGGTTGCCACGAAAAATTGTTAAAATTGTTAAGAAGTTAAAAACAAAGTGCAGCGCTGATTGTTAATGAGGAAAAACACTCTAGGACCCATTTTTGGGGGGTTAATACTTCACAAAAACTAGGAATTGCCCTGCAATGAGAAAGCAGTCAATTACTTGCAGTGTGCAGTTGAATGGTGCTCGCCAGCAAATGCCATGCATTCAGGGGTCCATTCTTCTACTCCCATCAGTAGCTCGTCCATAACCAGAATAAAAAAGGTATGGATTTGAGTGCTGAACCCTGGTGCACCCCAAACTTCACTGGGGAGCCCCCAGTATTTTCCCCAAGGTGTCCTTACCCTGGCTGTGGAATGGAACCATCATATGAGTACATATCCTAAACTATTCGAATAAACCCTTTTTCTACCATCTTGTGCATAATGCATGTTGGGGAACACTGGTATGCCTTCTCCAAGTCGATAATGATGGTATGGAGATCCTTCTTAGTTGCTCTATACTTTTCTATCATCTGCCTCAGAATGAAGATTCGCTCCATTGTGGACCTGCCTAGCATGAACCCAAACTGATTTCCACGGACAACAGTTCTATCCTGGAGGCGACATTCTATTACATTACATTGGTATAACTCATTGGATTAATACCTCTATAGTTACTACAATCTTGGACATCCTATACCAGTGGTGGCGAACCGTTTTTGAAGACGGGTCACAATAACACAAAAGAAAACCAAGAATTTGTCCATGGGTCAGATGCAAGCACTATTCAATTTTATGAATAAAAATAAGTTATTATTAATAGCAAATAAAGTTTATTAAAGGAGGGAATAGAGAACATCATCCAACTTTTATTACACCTTTAACATCATCTCATTAACACTCGGGCCACTTAAAGTTGCACGGTGGGTCAAAGGAACCTTCGCCACCACTGTCCTATACAGTTCCTAGTTCACTTTGTATATTGAACAAGCGTTCGTTATGTGAAACAAGTTCGTTATGCGATACTCCCGCGCTTTTTTGATGGTGTTCGTTATAGGGAACATTCGTTATACGAGGCGTTCGTTAAGCGGGGTACCACTGTACAAGGAAACGATGCTCTACAGCAGCAAACCACATCTCCATGTCATGACCCCAGAAGGATGGCAGGTTGAATGCTTTATAATCCTGCTGATGCACATTTACAAATGCAATGCTTCACTGTTGATCCCATCTGCACTGGGATCAAGAGGTAACAGCTCATTCCCCATTTCGACTTTTGCAGAAACAAAATATTAATGCATTCAACAGTAATAAAAAACACCACTTCCCTGCAATGCACATCCTATGGGTTCACAAAGACTTTGGATAATGTCCGATTGGGATCACATACCCTCTGGATCATGACTGGGTCACCAATTTGTAGCATGTTCATAGTTGCAATAATCCAGAGACACTTGAGATAATTATTTATTAATTATGTTGTTAATTATAATTAACAACAAAATCAATAAACTCAAATAAATGCAGCCAAATTCATGGACAACTTTTAAAAATCCGAATGTAACAACTGTAGTGGAAAAACGGTCTGTTGAATTCGCATTTTTACTCATTCAAGAAATTGAAATTAAAAGTTGAGTTCAAATAGAACTTGAAACTATTCAAATTTTGGAATCTAGAAAAGAAAGATGACGTCATGCTGGTGATGCAGGAAATTCAAAGAGCCTCACCAGATGATGACGTCACTACCAAAATGGCCTGCTACAATGCATATTAAGAGCTATTGGCTGCAATCCTGCAATTTGACTTTTCACAGGTGTTCACCAACTCTGACTAACATCTTTCCCAGAGTAGGTTAGTTACGCTGAAAATGATGCCACTATCCATAGCAATTTCTCACTGGACCAACACAATGTGTAACGTGATGTTTTTTAAAGTTAAAATGAAATGAAACATGTTCATAGGTGAAATGAAATTGGGTTAATAACCTATTGTGTATAGAATGAAAGCAAGTTTGTTTCAAACATCAGCTTTTCATTACTTGACTGTGGATTAATATTCCTGAACATTTTGTTAAGCATTCTTTCCCCTACCACCACTATTGCTACCCCATGGTCACAACTTTCCCTAATGAGGAACAGCCTCTCATTTTACCCCATCTCTGGAAGATAACCTCAGATCCTTCCCTCCTTATCCTTTTTCAGGAGGCCTCAGGGCTATATAAGCCATCCACACATTGCAGTGACATGACACATGATACGATAGCAACATGGCAGTAACATGACAGTGACAAGTGTGTGTCATGTTGCTTCCAAACACACACTGAGATGATTTCTCAGATGACTAAATTCAGTAACAATGTCAGACTCTGATGATGATGCATTAATGTTACTGAATCTAAATATTATTAATAAATATTATAACCACAAGAAATGACGTTTTTGGGTCCAATCATTTTAGAAGGAAAATGCAAATAGATGTGGTGCTTTCAGTGTTTTCTGGGAGCTAAATTCTTATCCAGAAAAATTTCAGTCATTCTATAGAATGAGTAAAGAGACATTTTTCATTTTGCTAAGAAAAATTGAACCTGCAATTCTGAAGCAAGATACAAATTTTAGGACATGCATGACTCCAGAAGAACGTCTTTTCATAACTTTAAGGTCAGTAGAAATTTTTCTATAAGTCAGAAGTCTGAAAAAACAACAACAACAACTGATACATAATAGGAACACATAAGTGATAATCATTGTTAACTGAGTTGTTGAATGATGATAATCTGAAGGATTACTTGATATGCTTGGTGAGAATTCTTGCTCAGCTTGTATATCCTCTACTTGTGTCTCCTCTAGTCCCTTATCAGCCACATTTAAAACATAAGGTTATTGTTGAGTTTGTTGCATTTCAGGTGAAGAAGTTGCATATTTGTAGTTTGAAAAATTCCCATGTGATTTGTTGGATTTTGTAAATGGTTTTAAAAAGTAAAAGTGCTCTGCAAGATAGTTGTGGCTTCCTCACCTTGGCACCTGAGCCAAAAGGTCCAATTGTAGATTTTAAGTGCCTAGTGTAGCAGGCTCTCAAATTCTTCCATCTCAAATTCTTCCATCACAGAGATAGTGTGTCTGACATGATCAGGGAACTAGGTTGGGAAACACTAAGCCAGCGGCGAACATCTCACAGCATAAGTCTGTTTATCAGACTGCTGCTGCTGGGGTGTGATGGACCTCTGGTGGGATGTGTGTCCCCTGCTAATTACAAAGGGAGAAAGGATCATTTGTATAAATTGAAGGAGATTAGGGCACAGACAGACACATATTACTGGTCTTTCTTACCAAGGACTATTCGACAATGGAATGGCCTTGGAAAGGATAAGGTGGAGGGCCTAATAAAAAGCCACCCTACCATTACTAGTGTTGTTGCAGGATCACAGGAATTTAGGCCTGGGGTTTTGGGAGCTTTTTGGTAATATATATAAGAATGAGAGTTGGTCTCTCCACTGCCATATTGGCCAAATATGGCTGCTTGCAGTGTTGTGAATTAGAATTAGAATCTTTGCAATCTTCGACTATAAATAAGACAATAAAATAAGTTTCAGCTGTAGTCCTTCTTTGGTTTTCACTAACATTGGTAAAATTGGTTTCAGATATTTTACTACTGAGAGCTTCTTCAAGGCACTTCCAAACTATTTCCTCTGTGGACACACTATAGTTCATAGGAAAACTTTAAGAACTGAATACATGTGGGTTTCAATTGACTAAACTGAACTACAAAACTGGAAATTGCAGATATAAGAAACTAATTCACAAGACTGATTCATAAAAATTAAACACATACAGAACTAACACAGAAACACAAGCTAAACTGACGATCCATCCACTGCTAAGGTGATATTAGGTTGATGAGGATAATGGTGTCTTGAAGAGAATTATGCTGGAGGCAAATCATGGCTGCCTGTTGCTACTCGTCTCTTCCTTTGTCTTCCATTCTTCTTCTTACAGCCACCCCCTTCACCATTGCCAACTCAGTCTACTTTCCAACCGTCTTTCTTCTCCTAATCCCACTTCTACTCTCCTTTCCCACCTCAACAGCTTTAGATTTTTCCCCTGGTTTTACCACTCAGGCTTGAGGCGCCACCTATCGGCTGCATCCCTCTGTAATCGTCTGCTATGCCTCTGCCTCCATTTCCTACTTTCAGGCCCTTCCTTGGGAGTCTCAGTCCCCAGAGACGTCTGATACTTCATATAATCTACAGAGGTGGAGGTGATCCTCAGCCCCTCCCTGACACCTATTCTTTCTACATTGTAGCTGTCATTCCACTTTGTCTTCATGACCTTGTAGGGTCCAAAAAACCTTGCTGCCAACTTCAGCTTAGGTCCAAACTGGGTGCACTTTATCACCACCATATCTCCAATGGTGTATTGTACAGGCTCCTTACAGGTCCGATTGTGGGATCTGCAGTTTCCTGCCTGTATCTGCAATATCTTCTGTTTGGCTTCAGCCCTTGCCATGCCTCTTTCCTCCTGGAATATCTTGATAGCCTCCTGCTCAATCATGGCTGTGATTTCCAGGTCCTCTGGCTAGTGCACCTTGACTCCTACCAAAACTTCATAGGGAGTGCTGTCAATACCATAATGGTATGTACTGTTAAGGCTGGATTGCAGCTGGTTAGCATGTTTGCACCACTTCCCAGGGTCATTCAGTGATAACTTGGTGAGTGCTCCATCTTCAATGAAGTAATCTTCATAAGACCCCAACTGTAACAACTGTTAGATGAGGCACAACTTTTCTTTCTTATCCTGCTTCTTACGTATCATGTAGATCAACTTGTCTTCAACTACTGTGACCAGACAGTGACTAAGGGCATCCACATGCCTCATCCTGGTTCCCATTCTGTGTTCCTTTTTGTACTCAAACTCTTCCAACTGTAGAGCCCATAGAGCCACTTTGGGAGGTGACTCCTTTTTGCTTAACATCTTCTTGAAAGCTGCACAATCCATGACCAACTTGAATTTTACTCCCAAAACGTACACTTGAAACCTCTTCAGGGCTTTAACCATTAACCTCATTCTACTGGCTGGAGAGGCCATGGCCATTTTTAAATAGAAATATTTATTTTCTGAAAAACGTATGGTGGACAAATCTTTAAGTAGCCCTCTATTAACATAAAAGGAACAATATTTATCTTAAAGAAAATATATTTTGCCATGGAATGTCCCGATATTTGGGTTTTTACAAAAAATCGTGGTAACCTCCCTCTTTCGGCTGCAGAGGCTGTACACATATCAGGGCCCATTGTACTTTCCCAAGGTGTGCTTCTTTCTGAGTTTTTAAATTTCTGTGGCTCTTTTTATTGAATTGAGTATGCATTACATTATTTTATCATATATTAGCATAAGCTGGGTGTATTCCATTTTTTATATATTTTAGACTGGCACAAAAAATGATCAATGAAATACTTTTTTGGAAGAAATTAGTGAGGTGTTGATTTAACTGAATTTGCAACAACAATGAAATCAAGATTTGCATTGTCAAGAATTAAAAAATATTAAATTTATAAAGAAATCAATTGATACCAATTTAAGTAATTCTGAATCTTCTTCCCACTTCTTTTATACAGATAGGACGATATTTCAATATTGAATTAGTTGTAGTAAATAATACTTGTAATGACCACAGTACTGTGAAGCCTCTCTAATTGGTACACCTGTGGGACCTGGCCAAAGTGTACCCATCAGAGGGGTGCACCCATAAGGGGGAAATGAGACACTTGAATAATACTGTTGTTTAATTTATACAGTTGCAGAAAATATATTGTTTTATATTGTGTTTGTTTAAATGAAAAAAATGCATTGTGTAATATTATAATATCTCTTCACATGCACAAATTTAACCCTTAATGGGTGAGGTGGAGTCTGTGAGACTCCTTGCCATCAATTTTTTGTTGTAATTTTTTTATTTATCTGCAGCCATCCTTGGGTCTTTCAGTACCTTCCTATAATGACATAATGAATAAGGGGGCTTAATTTTAGGCCTATACCTGCAATAGGCTCTTAGCTACAGGCCCATTGGAGTCTGTGAGACTCCACCTCACCCTTTATGCAACTTTTCTTCATTAACTCTTCCATGTATTTGTAGTTATCTTTACAAAACTCAAAATTAACAATCGATATAAAAATTCTTTTCTTATTTTAACCCTTTGGTCCTTCGTCTGATTAATAGGGTCCTTAGAGATAGCACAAAAGAGGTAAAGGAAACAGCATATATTTCTATGGTATGCCCGATTTTGGAGTATGGCAGTCCAATTTGGTTCCCCTTCAGGCAGGACTTATCTTGGGAGGTTGAAAGGATCCAAAGGAGGGCAGCAAGAATAGTACTTAATAGGTTTTCTCACTCAGAGAGTGTATCTGCCATGATTAAGGAACTAGGGTGGGATACATTAAGGCAGAGGCATATATCTCACAGCATTAGCCTTTTTATACGACTGCTGCTAGGAGGTAATGGACCATTGGCTGGAAGGGTGTCCCCAGCTGAGTATAAAGGCAGAAAGGATCATCAATATAAATTAAAAGAGGTTAGGGCAAAGACAGACTCATACTACTGGTTATTTTTTCCAAGAGTCATTCGACAATGGAATAGCCTTGGTGAGGATAGGGTGGAGGGCTTCATCCAAGGAAATCCAACAATAGCTGGTATTGTATTAGGGGAGGCTCCTGAATTATAGCTTAGGGTTTTAGGAGTATTATGTTATCATAAGTAGGATTGAGAGTTAGTCTCTCCACTGCCATATTAGCCAATAAGGCTGCTTGCAGTGTATAATATTAGAATTAGAATTACAAGGCCAATGATTTTATTAAATTTTTCTCCCTACACAGCATATAAGAGGAATTCCAGTTTTTAATTTGTATTGCATATGATATTAGAATAGTGCTTGATATGTATGATGGTTCCACAGCCATGGTATGGAATACTTCAGGAAATAATGGAGGCTTACAAGTTCTGCTGTGGTGCATCAAGGTTCCACACTAAGCCCATAACTATTCATTGACTGAAGTTGGGAATTAGCACCTCAATCATGATAACTGCTGATGATGTAGAGAAGCTTTATGACTTAGAGGATGCACTGAAGGGCACCTGGGGCCTGGCCATGAGTATAAAGAAAGACTATTTGTCTTTTATATGGGAAGGATGTGACCCATAGGATTAATGTAAGGGGGGATGTTGGATTGGAAACATACATGAGTAAGAGAAGAGACCCTGATTCATACAGCTTGGATCAGAGTGTTGGGCAGCAAAGAAGATCAATGAACAGAAAATTGAAGTGGTTGAAATGCGGATGCTACAGTGCATGAAGTGGATGGCAAGAAGAGATAGAATTAGGAACGATTACATTTGAGGGAACCCAGGTGTAGGGAGTACCATGATGTGAAGAGGGGAAGTGAAGTAGGTGCAATATGGGCATCCAGGTTATTTGAGGCACCCAGGGAAGGAAAAGTGAGAGCAGGAGGGAAGGAAAAGTGAGAGCAGGAGGGAAGGAGTAAGAGCACTTCCAGGAAGGAGAAGTAAGAACAGGTTTTACATGTTAGTGTGCAGGGCAGCAGTGGATCTGGTCAGATAGGCAGGTGTGGAGGGCTACAACCCACAGACCCAAGTATTCACAGGCAGGGTACAAGGGTATAATGATGGTCATGAATGGGTATTGTGGATTGCAAGTTATACATTTCAAAGGGTGAAATTTGAATTTCTCAAAGAAGTTTAGAAATAAGAAGATTTTGCTTAGAAGGAATAAAAGGGCATAATTGGATTCTGTTCTAGAATAATCTAAATTTCCACTGTCTCATGAGAGTGGTCCAATTATAAATTTCTTACCATCAAATAATGGACGTATGGATCAAATCATAATATTACTTTTGACTTAGCATTTGTTGTTGCTGGCAACAAAGGTGCAAGAGGTAAAATATTTAGGATCAGTGCTCCAGAGCAATGGGGAGAGAGATAAGCAAGTGGGTCCTGTGTGATAGGAGGGTCCCAATCAAGTTGAAAGGGACGTTTTACAGGACAGTTGTTAGGCCCACTATGCTATACAGATCAGATTGTTGAGCAGTGAGGAAGAGCCACGTCAATTCAATGCAAGTTGCCAAGATGCAAATGCTGTGGTATTATGAGCAGGGTGTTAGGAATTAGTATATTTAGAGGTATCCTAGGGGTTTGGGACATCGTGGAAAAAAATGAGGGGGTAGATTAAGTTAGAATGGGCATGTAAAGCAAAGAAGGAGTTGGAGCTTGTGAGGTCCATTACAGGAATGCAGGTGGTTGGAAGCATACAGCAAAGGGTAGACCATAGCAGACGTGGGAGCAGGTTGTTGGTAAGGATAGGATAGGGATTGGGGTGGGCAGGGACCTGGTGGGAGATCTGTGGTAAGCTGGCAGAGTGTGAAATAATGTGCTTTGCATACAGGTGCCAGGATATTAAAAGCTCAAAAGATTTCAGGGAAGACAAAACTATTTGGATTTGCTCTACACATCTATAAAAGGTGCAATTCATAAAGACTGCTTTCCAAACTGCATAAATTAATCCTCTCCAAATTATTAGTGTTACTTTTGTTTTAGACAGCAATTTTGTATTAGGCGCCAGGACAGGGCTAGAGGCCGCCAAATATGATTTAGCACAGGCGCCAGACACTACTGGCATGCCATTGTGAGGGATAGGCTGGAGTGGATGGCTGGAACATAGAGACCCGGCCCTGCCACAGGCGGGTTGAGGGTATTATGATGATGATAATACAGTATTGAACATAGGAGCACCAGATACCTATTCTCTAAGTGCAAGAAACCACTTTGCAATGGAGTGTAACAATAAAGTGTGCAAACATTGTGTCTAGAAATTAGCAATCAGAACCCTTTGCACGTTTTTTTATTTTCGTCTGAAATTTGTCAATTTCTCTTAAAATATGCATTTTAATGTTAAAGAATTAAAAACTAATCATTAATTTATATATATTTAGTTTCTAACCAAAGATATATTAATTCATAAATGTCATTACAAAACAAGAAAATTTTTGTAGTGGTTTGGAAATTGTTAGTGTAAAAAATTTATTTTACATAGGAATTTCACAAAACCTCTGAATAATGAATTTTAACATCCCTTCCAATAAAAGTGTTACAGAATATTTGGAAAAAGTGAAATATTTCAATATTTTATCAATTTTTCATTTTAGGAGTCTGCTAGACTCCACCTCACCCTATATGTCCTAAATGTTCACCTCACCCGTTAAGGGTTAATTTTTAAAAACAAATCCATTAAGAATTGATTGTCTAGAATCAAGCTACCTTCTTATTTGCCACCTATGGCAAGCTCCTTCATTTGGAAATTTTGCCTCATCTATCCATTGCATAGTAGAGAGTTCTTTTATGTTGAAATGCCATTCAACGCCACATGGGGGGTATGGTTTTACTTGTAATCCAAAGGAAGGTGCACTCATTGCCTCCCTCATGCAGAAAAGAAGGCAACACACTTCAGTCTACTATCAAAACTAACATGCTATTGCTAACCATTGCATTACCAATGTGGGATGTAGCCATTACAGAGGTGGTTTTCTGAAAATGGTGATATATATTAGATGTGCCAATGGAGGGATGTACACATTACGGAGGTGTACCATTAAGAGGGGTAGTGATAGCTTAAAGCCTATGGGTGAACACGGTGTGCCTGAAAAGTCAGTACCAGTATGAGGGGTGTACCCATAGAGAGATTTTACTGTAATATGATTTTTAAGAAAAGTTTAGAAAATAAAAAGTAGATAAATAGATTCCATTTCCTGGGATTAAAGAAAGTGGATGTATTTTTAAATGTTTTCAAAAATATGCTATTTATTTAAAAAAATATATTAGTGAAAAGATAAACTATAGAGAAAAATAAGTTCTAGTTAAATATCTCAAAATTTATAAATAGATTATGTATAATCTTCTTTTATTCTTAATAAATCAATGCCGGCCTCTCAGGCTGCTAGGCCAAAGGTGGCTGACAAAATGGTAGTATATGTTTAATGGTTAACAACTGCTAACACATCCAATTCATAGGAGTGTTTCTTCCTTTCTGCTTCCATTGTCTTGTAGCTCATATAGCATACAGGATGCAACTTCTTTTCATGTAGCAATACTGTACCATACCCTCTTTAGTAGCATCAGTGTGTAATTCGGCTTTTGCATCAGTTATAGATCCACAATACAGGCTATGAGGTTAGGGCATTCTTGAGTTCATCAAATGCCTGCCTCTCCTTAACTCCAAACTGGAGGTCTCTATCCTTTTTGATCAGGTCTGACAATGGTCACTCTGTTATTGCATACTTTTTGATAAACTGCCAGAAATATCAGGTCAATCCCAAGAAACTCTCAACATGTTTCTGAGTTTTTGGGACAGGAAAAGCTCTGACAGCTTTTATCTTTGAGGGAGAGGGTGAGATACATCCACCCTCCACAATGTGTCTAGCACTTTTCCCAGTTGGTGATCAACCCATGCCCCTCTGCCACCTTCAGGACTCAAACCAGGTTCTTGAATGTGTCTTCTTCGTCAACTCCTGGTGCTATCGATCATCCACATAAGTGCATACAACTTTTTGTCATATGAGGTCCTTGAAAATTTCATTGATGAATTGAAGGAAGTTGGATGGACTGTTCCATAGACCCAAGGGAATCTTCAAGAACTCATACTATCCATCTGGTGTCACAAACGAGGTGTACTTCCTACTGTCTGCTGCCACTGGGACATGAAGAAAACCATTCTTCAAGTCCATTGTAGAAAACACCTTGGCCTTCCTCAGAAAATTCAAGCAGTCATCCACCAATAGCATCATTAACCGATCCCATACTACTCTTCTCTTAAGTTGCCAATAATCTATACAGACTCATTAGGATGCATCTTTCTTAAGGGACCATAGCTACTGCACTGACATATTCACTGGATCTTGGCTGGCTAACCCCAGTTCACAGCCACTCTTCTACCTGAAGATTCAAAAGCTCCCTTTCCTTTGGCGCCAGTCTCTTTGGGTGTTGGCTCACAGGTATGTCACCCTTGAGCATAATCTTCGTTTCTACTTGCATCTGTACCTCTGGTTTCGGCCTGCAGCTTTGGATCAACTTCTCAATCCGGCATTTAAAATGACCCCAGACATCCAGCTCAACTGGACTGCTATAGTTAACCTTCAGGCTATTAGGGGTGACATCATCTTTCTGATTTGACCTTGACTTGACAACTGGTGCCGAATTCACAACTCCGTTTTCAATAGAGACATTCATTTGCTTGAGAAAATCATGTCCAATCAGTACTTCACAGTTTGGTAGAATTGTGGGTATGATGAACATATCTGTGAGGTACTCCTCACCACCCATGATGATCTTCGTTGAAAATACCCCAACTGGCATTGTTTCTACGCATCCAAATCCCATGAACACATGGGATGTCTTCTGCACTGCCAGTCGGCCTACTTGTAAATAAGCTTGCCTCATCACAAGATTCATGCTGCTCCCTGTATCTATCAGGGCATTGCACCTGATATTGGCAATCTGCACCTTCTTTCTATATCTACTGGAGATGCATCCCACTGTCCCCTGCCCATAGTTGGGCTGTCTTCTTGCTTTGGGACAGTCCATGGCCATGTGTCCCAGCTGATCACATCAAAAACATTTAGGGCCACTGATGTTGCGTTCTGCTGATCCACATGAGAAACAATGCTGTTTCTTCCTAACTTCTCTCGGGTTCGCATTTTGGACTACTTCCTTCTTTTATGTTCTCTCTTGCTCCGTGAGTTGGCCATAGACCTCGAACCTCTGTTTTAACTCCTTTAATGACATTGCACCTTGCAACAGAACTTTGTTGGTGCTTGCATCTCACACACCATCTCTGATATAGTGTCAGTGCGTCCTCTTCAACTGAACCCTGACTAGCAATCTCCTGCATGGTGTAGATACATTGACGAGCTGTCTCATCTGGTCATCTCCTCTGGCTGGGTAACTGTTCATGGATCATCATGCTATTCACCTTGGACTTGAATTCACTCTTTAGCCTTCTTTTCAGGATCATGAATGTTGGGCTCATATGACATGAAATTCTTGGCTGAGTTTTTCAACATCCCTTTTGCACCTATGAACTTCTGCAGCTCATCCCAGTGCAACAGCATTGGTAGATCCTCAAAATCGTTAAGCCATTTCTCAACTGGCAGTTTGTCATCCCCTGTAAAATAGTAAAGACTAACTTCGACATCTCTTACAGAGAATCTTGATCCTACTTCAGAATACTGGGCACTTTGGCCTGACAACCATCCTGGTTGTAACTCGCATGGCCCTTCCTGTGGATCCTCCTCACTACTACCATTATCTTTGGAGTCTTTATGACTGTTATTGCTAAATTCTTCCTTGCCATTGATCCCCCTAAGCAGTCACCATATTCTCAATCTCCCTTTAAGAATTTCCTTCCTGCCATCTGTTGGCAACTTCAAGGACTCTAAGTCTTCTTTGCCAGTCTTCTACTCTCATTATTTCAAGCAATTCCATCATCACTTCCATGGACTCCTACTGCAGTTTTGTTCTTGGTCTTCTTCCATTATCTCTCTGACAGCATTTCCCTTGCTTACTTTTGTTGCCATGTTGGAGTCAACTGAGACCGACTGTACGTCTTGCAGTGATCAACTGGACAACTTGTTAGAAACACTTGAACAACTTGATAGAAGCAACTGGATGACTTGTTAGAAGCGACTGAACAACTTGGTAGAAACAACTGGACAACTTGGTAGAAACAACTGGACAACTGGTTGGAAGTGACTGGGCAACTCGTTGGAAGTGACTGGGCAACTTGTTGGAGGCAACTGAACAACTTGATAGAAGTGACTGAATTCAACTTTTGGGTAGCAGCTGAACAACTTGATAGAAGCAACTGAGTCCAACTTTGTAGAAACAACTGAGCAACTTGACAGAAGCAATGCACAATTTCATAGAAACTGAACAACTTGATAGAAGCAACTGCACAACTTCATGGTAGCAACTGAACTACTGGGTGGAAGCCACCGGACAACTTTGTAGCAGCTCAACAACTTAACAGAAGCAAACGAAATGACTTGGTAGAAGCAACTGGATTCAACTTCATTAAAGCAACTGAACAACTTGATAGAAGGAATGGCGGGCCTCCTTATCCTAACTTCTCTGACAAACTATAAGTCCAAATCTCACTTACTATTCATTGAGTCATTTGCTTCTGTTGCTGCAACTTCCACAGATGCCATTTTCTCTTTGTTCTCTTGGTATAGTCCATGTGTTATGTATCACATAAAATTGCAAAATAAGCTAATTTTCTCTCCATATCTCAACCAGTTTGTTCACTTCTCAGTTCATCAATCTGATCCTGGACAGGGCCCCCAACATTATGTGGGTTTTAAATGACTGAACTGAACTACAAAACCACAAATTGCAGATAAGAGAAACTAATTTGCGAGACTGATACATAACAATTAAATACATGTGGAACTAACACAGAAACACAAGCTAAGCCTATGATCCTTCCAATGCGAAGCTGATATTAGGTTGCCGAGGAAAATGGTGTCTTGAAGAGAATTATGCTTGAGGCAAAACATGGCCTCACAATGCTACTTGTCTCTTCCTTTGTCTTCCATTCTTCTTCTTACAGCCACCCCCTTCACTGTCATCAACTAAGTCTACTTTCCAACCATGTTTCTTCTCCAAGTCCCACTTCCACTCTCCTTTCCCACTTCAACTGCTTTGGGTTTTCTCCTGTTTTCCCACTCAGGCTTGAGGCGCCACCTATCAGCTGCATCCCTCTTTAATCATCTGGTATGCCTCTGCATCCACTTCCTATATACATGCCAACTCCTTTAACAGCATGTTGGCAAAGAGTTGCTACTCACTATTGGGAGTTGTGGAATCTTTCTGTGTTGGTAGTTTAGATGGAAAACACATCAGAATTAAAGCACCATCAAACAGTGGAAAATCATTTTATAACTATAAAGGATATTTTTCCATTGTGTTGCTAGCAGTGGCAGATGCAGATGGTATATTTCTATCTATTAATGTTGGTGAATATGGGTGAAATAGTGATGGGAGAGTATTAAAAGAAAGTTCATTTGGAAAGGCATTATTTAGTGGTCATTGCCAGGAGAACATTTTGGATTTCCATATTATTTTGCAGCAGATGAAGCATTTCCTCTTCTGAACCACATCATGAAACCATATGCTCACAGACAAATGATAAGCAAATATTTGATTACAGATTACCTAGAGCAGTGGTTCTCAAAGCATGTTCCATGAGAGCACTTCAGGTGTTCTGCAAAAAAATTTCATGTACAAATAAAGGTGTTGGAATAAAATTGATACAATTTGAAATAATTTTTGAATGGAATTGTAATCAGCAAATGCAAATGACATAGTTGTTCATTTTATAGCTGTATAAGGTGGCAGGTAGGTACCACAGAATCAATGGGGGTGGCTGAAGTGGAGACAGGCAAGCAGAGTCCTGTGTGATAGGAGGATCCCAATCTAGTTGAAAGGGAAGTTCTACAGGACAGTCATTAGACCAGCTATGCTACATGGATCAGAGTGCTGGGCAGTGAGGAAGAGCTACATAAAAAAGAATGCAAGTAGCCGAGATACGAATGTTGCTGTACATGTGTGGTGTGTTCAGAGCTGATAAAATTAGGGATGAGCATATTAGAGGTAGCCTGGGGTGGTGGACATCGCCAAAAAATGAGGGAGAATAGGCTGAGGTGGTATGGACACATCATGCAAAGAAGGGAAGAGGAGCTTGTCAGGATAATTCCAATAATGCAGGTGGTCTGTAGCACCAGAGGCAGGGGGAGACCAAAGCAGGCATGGAAACAGGTTGCCCATAAGGATATGAGCGTGTGGGGTTTATGGGGAACTAGTGAGAGATATATGGGAGTGGAGGACTGGAATCCCGACCCTGCCACAGGCGGGATAAGGTTATGATGATGATGTAGTAAGTAGCAAGTGTAGAAAGTGTACAACTTGTTTTAAAGCTTATGTTGAATTGTAAGTGTACTGTGCAAGTAAAATGTCACAATTAGTGTTCCCTGGCTTCAAAATGATTGAGAACCACTGATCTAGAGGGCAAAAGTCTGTAGAATGTGCCTTTGGTATGTTGGCTATTGGAAACAGCAATATGTTGTGATGTTAATGAGATTGACATTATTATTCAAGTTGTATGTGTACTGCATAATTTTATAAGGATTCATGATGGTGTCCTCAGAAATCCAGCTGTGCAACCCATGGCCGAGAATACATCTACAGAGACCTAACCAAATTTAGGACAAGGAAATCATCAGAGACCAACAAATAATGCCATTGACCTTAGAAATCGCCTTAGAGAGTTCTTTTTGCAGCCCCATGGTGCACTGCCATATCAGAATAAATGCTTTGTAGATTAAATCAATAGCTATTTGTACATATCTGACTCTGATATTTCTTTTGCAATTGTCTCCCAATCCTTGTCCTGAGCATTTCTCTTGCTGTAGTCAGAACTTGTATAATCATATAAAGATGGGCATTTTTCAATCATGCTAACAAAATTAATGTTAAATTCAGGGCCATCTTTCATTTTTCTGTGTTTGTTATAAAAATTAAACTAATAATAAAAAAGATGTCTGCAGTGACAAGTGACAAAAGTGAATCATGCAGCATTCAAGAGACACTGACATGATTTGTGTTTTGTTTCTTCTGTGTCAGGTTACTTCAGTGTCTGCTTTATCACCAGATGCTCCGTGTTGGTGGTCTACACACACCAAGTAGGTCATCCAGTAAAGCAGTGCTCTGCAACCTTTTCTCACCTATCACACACCAAAGTACTTCCTAGAATTCCATGGCACATCAAAAGCTTCACACCTGTATCAGCTCAATGCACACAGATTGCAGAGCACTGCCATAAAACACCCTTATTGGTGGGGGTAGCCACTTGACCGAGTGAATAGAAACCAACGGTTTGCTCTCTGATCACTCTCTCCTTTTACTCATCCCTGTGCTTTGTGTTTACACCAGAGGAATACTTCGCCATCTTAATACTCATCTGGTGTAAAGTTGGCCTGAGAGAGGCACAGTAAAGCAAGAGAGAGTGTGGTGAAAGTGTGAGAGTGAAAGAGTGTGAATGACAGTGTGAGAGAAAGAGTTGCTTACCTAATGCAACTATGAATGGTTTTCCTGCCTATGGCAGGTTGGGATACCCATTTGGTTCTCACTAGTACAATATAACCTCCCAAGTTGACCACCTCCATATGTTGACCACCTCTTTAGCTTGACCATGAATCATTGGAACCAAAATGCTCCCATAGGCATACCATTGTGGGCACACTCCATAAGTTGACCACCTCTGGATATTGACCACTGACCACCTACAGTTGGCACAACAGTCATCATCACCTCTCTATGTTGACCATTTTGGTGCAATCATGCTCCAATCCGCCAACTGTGTACAAAATTCACTCTACCAGTCGTTCATAGGGGAAAACCCTTTTCATCTACCAGACACTCATAGGGGAAAACCCTTTTCATTACGCATCTTGTTGTCAAAGTGAACGAGTGTATGTAACATTATGTCAAAGCGAAGAATAGTGGAGCTAACGATAGAAAAGAAGTAAAGGCAGGGAAATCTCAGCAAAGAATAGCCGAAGATTTTGGGATTTCGAAATCAACAGTGGGGAATAATGTCAATGCAAGGGACAAAATTTTGAAAGCATTTAATGAAAATTGTTCTGGCAGAAGGAAAAGGATTGTCGCTGATGATTTAGATCAAAAAGTTTTTCATTTTTTCTCAAGTTGTCGATCCAAGAACATTCCTTTAACTGGGCCACTGCTTCAGGAAAAAGCAAAAGTAGTCGGCCAAGCACTGGGACGTGAAGATTTCACTGCCAGCAATGGTTGGCTGGAATAGTTCAAACTGCGGCATAACATTCAATGTTGTTCTTTAAGTGGCAAGTCAGCTGATGTGAATCTTGTTGCTGCTGATGACTGGAAATCAAAGCTGCCAACGTTGATTGCAGATTACAGTCTGACAGATATTTTTAATGCCGATGAAACAGCTGTGTATTACAGACAGCTTCCATCCCGTTCCCTTGTTCAGAAAGGCGATCAGTGCAAGGGTGGCAAACAAGCTAAGGAACGCATAACTGTCCTTCTCTCCTGTAGTGCCATGGGCGAAAAACTACAACCTCTAGTCATTGGTCATGCTGAACGTTCTAGAGCATTCAAGCAAAATAACGTGAATCCAAAAAACCTTCCAGTGCAATACTGCTTCAACAAAAAAGCGTGGATGACCAGTTCTGTTTTTTTGGACTGGGTGAAAAGTGTAAACACAGCCATGAAGCGCAAGAAGCAGAAAATTGTCATTTTGGTAGACAATGCTACTAGTCATGGACCCATTGAGCTCACAAATGTTTGGCTGCTGCATCTACCCCCTAACTTAACATCAGAGGTGCAACCTCTTGATTGAGGGATCATCCAAACAATGAAGCTCCACTACTGCCGGCAGTTGCTCAACATGTTAATTGCAAATGCTGAAGACTGCCAAAAGGCCGTGGAGTTTAGTAAGTCGGTCACTATTCTATACTGCATTCGGTGGGTCGCATCAGCCTGGCAATGCGTTTCCCAGATCACCATTGCCAAATGTTTTCAACAGTGTGGTGTACCAATTGACAACCCCAACGTTGCTGAAGTGGATATTTTTCCCACTGATGAACAACTATTGAACATGGAGTTGGTCAGTGTTAATGAAATAATGCACTATGAGAGCAGTGTGGAGCTTCATGAGACCCTTGGTAGCGATACTGAGAGCATACTGTTTTCTGTAATCAGTTCAAAAGAAACAGAGGAAGAGAGTGAGGAATCCGAGGAAGAGCAAGAGAATTTTCAAAATGTCACTGTTCAACAAGCATCACTCTATATTAAGAAATAGTGTGCTTTGCAGCAGACACCTCTGGAAGCTTACTACAAAACGCATTTGATCTTCAGAAAGAAATCGAGCCAGTGCATGTCGCATCCAAGTCCTCAAAACAAAGTGCAATAACAAATTTCTTTAAATCCTCATAATATACTGTACATCCATGTTAATGCTCACAATATTTTTACATACATACTGTACATAAATGTATGTTATTTATACTGTATGCTCATTAAACCTACATGATTTCTTCTGATCTGTTCTTTTATTAAATATGTGCAAATGCACATTTATAATTTTGTGACCTCCAGATGTTGACCACCTCCATATGTTGACCAGTTTTCCTTGGAACAGTGACTGGTCAGGTTAGGGAGGTTATACTGTATATGTAAGCGATCAGTTGGCGGTTCATTGACTGCAACTGGCAACTAATCCAATGCTGAAATCCTTACGACTACTTTTTCCTTCATTGCAACACTTAATCCACCACACAGTGGCTCTCTCTCTCTCTCTCTCTCTCTCTCTCTCCACCTACCCCTCCCCATCCCCTAAAGACCAAAATTTTGTGGTTTACGGAAGTTTCGCCCCCGCAGTTTCGCCCCTGGGTACTTTTCGCCCCCGGTGCTTTCGCCCCCACACATTTTGCCCCTCAGACGTTTCACCCCTGAACATTTCGCCCCTTGGATGTTTCGCCCCTGGGAAGGTAAATGGCCGTAAACGACGTAAACGCAAACTTCAAACGTAAAATTTCCATCGTCAAAATGTTTTAAGTGATGTTTGTCTGCTAAATTGTACTTAAAAAATAGCGGCAGCGTCGATGCTTAAAACTACCAACGTAAAATTTGGCACATGCGCATGTCGCTACCTTATGTCCGAATTTTAAAAACGGAGTCGGCAAAGATATAGCCGAAAACACATCGTTTTGTAGGAACTAGTGGTTTTTTAAATTAATATCATTTTTTTTATTAGATGGTAAAGTGAATTTCCAGATATTTCGGCTATGCCTTTCAGAAAGTCTATTAAATTTCTATCGTTGATGTCCTCCACAATGCGTAGCATTCTTGCCGAAATTGCTGAATTTTCACCTTACCTATTCCTTGAAACACTCAGAAAAAGGTCCGAACGAACAATGCTGTTTTTCTAGGTAAAAGCCGAATAACAAAAAAAAAACCGGCCAAAATAAGGTAAAAATCAAGGGCTGGCATTGACTCAAGGGTCAGTTGGCACTAGCCCTTGATTTTTTTTACCTTACCTAAAACGGAATAACAAAAAACGGCCATTTGCCTCCCAGGGGCGAAACATCCAAGGGGCGAAATGTGTGGGGGCGAAAAGTACCCAGGGGCGAACGTTCTGGATCCCAAATTTTGTAACTAAAACAATTTGGAATTTCACTATGGTTTTCATTTGACCCGCCGCGGTGGCGTAGTGGTTAGCTCACTCGGCAACTACGCCAGTAGTGCTAGGTTCGATACTGGACCGTGGTGGGTCGGCTTCTTTCGGGCGAGAGAGAAGCCGCGAGTGTGCCTTCTTTCGGATGAGAAGTAAAATCGAGGTCCCATGTGGGTGTACGATGGCACTTGCACGTAAAACAACCCTCTCTACTACGCAACGGGTAGATGAGGCAAAAATTTCCAGTTGTAAGAGCTCGCCCCCTGGCGTCGGTAGCATTCCCCAACGAACACTAGACCGACGATAAATAAGCGTAGGGGTGCAGGTTAGGCCGGCAACCGGCTGCAGAAAAAACTATGTCCAATATATCACCCTGTGTCCATTCAGAGGGACAAATGGGTACCCGACCCTGCCATAGGCTGGAAAAGGGTTAGGAGTTGCTTTTACTATGGTTTTCATTTGGCAACCGATCGGACCTTGAAAAAATAGCCTTCCTGTTTGAAAATTAAGAACTTCATGTTTGCGCTGCCGACTCATTAGCAGTGGCAAGATATGATTTTCTCAAGGTGGTATGGGGTCCCCCCCAAAAAACATCCTTAGAATCTAAGGGTTCCGTGAGTCGACAAGGTTTGAAGACCACTGCCCTAAGGGGACGGATTATCCATATTATATTAATTCTTAGGGGAAAACAAGTTCTCAAACAAGTTGGTGTTTGTAATGACTGGGAACAAGGTTTTGCACCGTTCAACACTTGAACGTTTGCATTTGTCAACTTGCCGTGTCAACAGCTCTGCAATACGTTATTTACATGCAGTTCCTGCAGGTAGCAGTGGACCCGCGTCGCTGGCACTGTGGGTAGCACGCTCGGTAACTGCATCAGTATTTCTAGGATCCATAATCGACCATCTTGGGTTGGATTCCCCACAGGCGAAAGAGAAGCTCCGAGTGCGCCTTCTTTCAGACGAGAAGTAAAACCGAGGTCCAGTATTGTGTACAATGGCATTTGCAAGTAGAAGAACCCTCTCTACTATTCAACGGGTAGATGAGGCAAAAGATCTCGCCCTCTGGCGTCAGTAGGATGCTACAACGATCAGTAAACCGACGAGAAATAAGCCTAGGGGGTATATACAAAGAAGGCCTCCCAAAATCCAGATGCCCTCGTGGAGATGGAGGACATCGATGCATGGGAAAAGCAATATGGAAGAATACCAAATGGCAGCATCGTCCTCATGAACTCTGGCTGAGGCAAGCTTTGGCAAAACTGGACTGCTTACTTAGGTAGCTCAAATATGAGCGACCTCCACTTTCCAGGTAAGAAATCAATTTCGAGCATTTGTTCCTAATCCTGCTGAAGATTTCCTGCCCGTTGTTCAAAGGCTGTCAGTTCATGTTCCTAAGATGCGGTTAGGAAAATCCATGCAGCTAGTGGAGTGGTTGGTTGGCAAAACAACCAGCTCCGCCATCACTAGAGGAGAAAGGCGAAATAAAATAGCTCCCATGGGCCAAATACAGGAGGCATATACACTGAATCAAAAGCCTACACGCATGGAATGCTATGTGCAGGGAATCCATTCCCTTTTCTCTAGTGGTCGTAAGGGTTAGGGAAGTGACCCTGAGATGTTGTCATCTCGTGGCCATACTACCATCGGGTGCAGTATTTGGCTCATAATGACAGAAATTGCAATAAATGGATAACCCCTCCTCCATAATCAATTCAATATCATTGTGACGTCAAAACTTTTCCCCGGGTTGATCACAGCCATTGTAACCAATGAAGGGGGGACAAATTAAGGAGCCAGTGAATGAAGCTTTGGGACAGATATTGAACGGCACCTGTGGGACAGAGAGAAAACTATAGGGTAGCAAAGCATAATCTCCACGCTGATTTTAGGAGAGGCTTATTGCGTTGGACACACCAGTTCCCGTCTAATCACTGAAGTTCAGCAACACAATCCTAGCTAGTGCTGACATGGGTGGACGCTTGGGAAAAACTGGGTACCACTAATACCCAAAAATCGTCGCATTAATGTAGTGTCTTTCCAGTATCTGATGTAGAACTACGCAGTTGATGTTGAAGGGCCCAAAAACACCAGCGAACGAACTAAATTCATGCTGTTTTCATGGATTTAGAGAAAGCTTATGATAGTGTAGCAAAGTAAATGGGTAGGGACTAGAAAAAGACTGTATCACTATAATTCAGGATATACTGATCCATAGAGAGTTATAACCACATGTGGATTTATAGCAGTTTTCCGCAGAAGGTTGGGTGTACACCAAAGTTCAGCACTAAGCCCTTACCTTTTCATTTTGGTCATGGATGATTTGCTGACCGGTGGTAAGCAATGGGCACTCCAGTGCGTGGTACTCGTGGACGTTATTTGTTAGTTTGTTATGCCAACGGATGGGGGAGTCAGCCAAGCTTCCAAAGCTTAGTTACTACTCCAAAAAGGATACAATGAATGGTCCCAATGCCATTAGGGACCGAAAGTAAGGCAGGCGAAAGCCGAGAACGAAGCCTTAAAGTGGGATTGGAATGCAGATGATGGCAAAAAGTCACACGAGTTCATAGACCCTGATGTGACCTACAGATTGGTTAAAATGGCAAAAAGGCGTATGGAGTCCTGTGTGATCATCGGGTCCTAATGAGCCTAACGAGAAGTTCTACAGGTCTGTGGTTACTCTAGTTTTTGTTTCATTGGTTAGAGTCCATCAACTACAAGGTCTTTACAGCCCAGTCCACTGCGTAGTTCTAATGCAGAGACTAACCAGACACTACGCCAATGCAGCGATTTTTGGGTATTAGCAGTACCCAGTTTTCCCAAGTAGCCCCCATATTAGTACTAGCTGGGGTTGCACCTGGAACCAAGGCCGGGGAGCCGAGTTCAGCGAACGGGCTGAACCCGGTTTGCGCCGGCTATGCCTCTTGGTATAACGAACGAATTGTCCATCCCCTTCGCGTTGGTTATATCGAGAGTCGAGTGTATTGAACAACAGTTTAATTACAGTGGTACCCCGCTTAACGAACGTAATTCGTTCCAGCGATACGTGCGTTGTGAGGGGTGGTCGTTGTGCGGAACACAATTTCCCATAGATCTCTATGCTATATTGTGTAATTGGGTCTACGTCAATTTGGCGCATGACAATTTGGCGTATGGCAATTTGGCGTACATACAAATTTGGCGTATGACAATTTGGCGCATATATAATTTGGCGTATGACAATTTGGCGTACATACAAATTTGGCGTACGTCAATTTGGCGTACATACCGATCTCTTGGGTGCCCAAATTTGTTCAAAATTGCAACGGTCATAACAACATATTTCAACAGTCATTGCAAGGTAATAGAACAATGAATGCCTACCATAACTGTGTTATAGGGCCCTAATGACCTTTGAAGTCGATGTGCCCTAAAACACAAACAAACCCAACTGTGTTATACGGGACCGTTGCAATGACTGTTATGCCCACGCGTGGATCTAGGATGGGGTTTTTGGGGTTGCAACCCCTCCTATGCACATATAAACTTATATTTGCATAATATGTGAGGTTTAGCTTAACCCCCCCTGACAGTTGCAATTTTGAACAAATGTGTGCACCCAAGAGATCGGTATGTACGCCAAATTTGTATATACGCCAAATTGTCATACACCAAATTTTCTGTACGCCAAATTGTCATACGCCGAATGCGTATGTTCGCCAAATTGTCGTACGCCAAATTGACTACGCCAAATTGCCATACGCTAAATTGTCATGCGCCAAATTGACGTGATCCCTGTGTAATTCGTTTCGGGGTGCCACGAAAAATTGTGAAAATTGTTAAGAAGTTAAAAACAAAGTGCAGTGCTGATTGTTAATGAGCAAAAACACTCTAGGACCCATTTTTGGGGGCTTCATGCTTCACAAAAACTAGGAATTGCCCTGCAATGAGAAAGCAGTCAATTACTTGCAGTGTGCAGTTGAATGGTGCTCGTCAGCAAATGCCATGCATTCAGGGGTCCATTCTCCTACTCCCATCAGTAGCTCGTCCATAACCAGAATAAAAAAGGTATGGATTTGAGTGCTGAACCCTGGTGCACCCCAAACTTCACTGGGGAGCCCCCAGTATTTTCCCCAAGGTGTCCTTACCCTGGCTGTGGAATGGAACCATCATACGAGTACATATCCTAAACTATTCGAATAAACCCTTTTTCTACCATCTTGTGCATAATGCATGTTGGGGAACACTGGTAAGCCTTCTCCAAGTCGATAATGATGGTATGGAGATCCTTCTTAGTTGCTCTATACTTTTCTATCATCTGCCTCAGAATGAAGATTCGTTCCATTGTGGACCTGCCTAGCATGAACCCAAACTGATTTCCACGGACACTAGTTCTATCCTGGAGGCGACATTCTATTGCATTACATTAGTATAACTCATTGGATTAATACCTCTATAGTTACTACAATCTTGGACATCCTATACCAGTGGTGGCGAACCGTTTTTGAAGACGGGTCACAATAACACAAAAGAAAACCAAGAATTTGTCCACGGGTCAGATGCAAGCACTATTCAATTTTATGAATAAAAATAAGTTATTATTAATAGTGAATAAAGTTTATTAAAGGAGGGAATAGAGAACATCATCCAACTTTTATTACACCTTTAACATCATCTCATTAACACTCGGGCCACTTAAAGTTGCACGGTGGGTCGAAGGAACCTTCGCCACCACTGTCCTATACAGTTCCTAGTTCACTTTGTATATTGAACAAGCGTTCGTTATGTGAAACAAGTTCGTTATGCGATACTCCCGCGCATTTTTGACGGTGTTCGTTATAGGGAACATTCGTTATACGAGGCGTTCGTTAAGCGGGGTACCACTGTACTTTTGATTGGAATTCGCAATGGATTTCGACAAAGAAATCCATTGTGAATTCTTTTGTCAAAAATTATTTTTAGAAGGGGGTTGCACCAGCTATGAAATTCAACTATTTTACAAACGCCGGCGGCAGTACAACATAATGGAGACCTGTCCTTAATATTTCTACCTGCTGTTTTCTGGGACATGTGATGAGTGACGTCACCTTGTGCCTGATGCACCTGTCCACCTCTGAACAGACGTTATAAATTGCCTTTCTTGAAGGTCGTTCTGCTATTTCGGTTTTGCGGTTCGTTACTACTATACGCAGTTTTTTCCTCCTAAAATTTGCATACTTTGTAACCGGAAGTATAATATAATCATTCGTTTTTATAAAGACGCAACAGTTCTTAAGAACATCAAGGTAAGTGTGAGTTAATTTTAACTCTTTCACAGAAGGATTCGTGAACTCCTAGAGGAAGCCATGTTGAACCAGGTATTCATGTTTACAATTCCAGGGAAGTGGTTCGCATGCTTTATTTTGAAGGTCCTTGATTGTAGGATCCTATTGTTTCGCTTGTGGAGTAAATATACCGTTAAACAGTTCTCCTGTTTTTTTCGTTTTGGGCGGGACAGAGCGATATCAAACCCTGCCTTAGGGCGGAAAGGGGTTTTGACATGTGATAATCATATCGTTAGAACGTGCTTCCGTGGCGAAGACAAAGCGTGCTAGATTACTGAGTGAGAGGTTCACTCGCAGAGGCAGACGGCTCCTTTGTATAACGCCCAGTTTACATCAAACGAGTATTCGGCTGAGAAACTTCTTTTATTGCTGGACCGAACACCAGCATAGAACGAGGAAAACGTCTACCCGCTTTTGGAGGTTTTCCCCTCACTAGCCGCGAGCAAGGCCTCCTGAGCAGGCTTTATCACTTGAGACTCGGTGTTGACGGTCTAAACACGCCAAGTAGGTCATCGCGCCCTTATTGGCGATTTCTCACCAGGCGAGTACTTCGCCATCTTGATATTCGTCTGGTGTAAACTGGGCTTAAAGAGACAGAGTGAAGGGAGGGAGAGAGAGAGAGACAGCCAGCGAGTGTCAGTGTGAGAGAAAGTGTTAAAGTGCGTGAGAACGAGTGAGAGAGTACAGTATGTGTGAGAGCGGATTTGAGTCTGCGACTGAAAGGGTGAGTGTGTATGAGGGAGAGAATGAAAGAGTGTGTGAGAGAATCAGTGAGAAGACAGTTGAAGAGTGAATGTGTGTGAGAGGGCGAGTGACGGTGAGAGAAAGAGATAGGGTGAAGTTGTGAGAGAAAGCATGTCACAGTTTGAGAGAAAGATAGTGAGAGAGTGTGTGTGTGATAAAGAATGAGAGTGCAAGTGTGTGTGAGAGTGAAAGAAAGAGACGTTATCTGGACATAGAATGATCCTTTCAACAAGCTGCGTGTAGATCGGCAAAATTCCCTGAAGTGCCCAAACAAGCAGTAGGCCGACGATACGCAATATGGATTGTGGTATAAAGTTAGAAGCCGGTGTCACGCGTCAAAGTGTCCGGCCAGACACTTTGATGCAATGTTTGAGTACCTCAAAGTGTCCACCATTTAGATACGAATGCTGTTGCCCAAATTAGTCTCTTTTCTGCATAGCACATATGCACTGTAGAGAAGATATGCAACGTGAATCAAGGCGTAATTTATATCAAATGTTAGACTTACCATCTCGTAGATCAGTGGTTCTCAATCCTTTTGAAGCCAGGGAACGCTACACTGGGACATTTTACTTGCACGGAACATTTACAATTCAACATAAGTCAGCTTGTGCACTTTCTACACTTGATACTTACTACCACTTCATATAACAATAAAACGAACAACTATGTCGTTTGCTGATTAGAGTCCCATCCAAAAATTATTTTAAATTGCACCGATTTTTTTCCAACGCCTTTATTTCTACATTTAATTAGTTTGCAGAACATTGAGAACCACTTTTGTTTGCAGAGCATTGAGAACCACTGTCGTAGATGATGCAATGCTCTTCCATTTTTGGTGTACGCTTTCCATTTTACCTGGTTATTAATAAATATTACCTAGCGATTGAGGTGAAAGATGAAGGTGATGACTTGTCTTTGGTATATATCATTACAATGATCTCTATTTTCGGTCCCCCGCCCTTCTCCCCGCGAACAAGATACATATCGATTCTGTGAATGATTTCGTGTAGCCACGAATATTACATTTGTACGAATCTCATTTTTCTAGACACAGAAAAATCTCAATTCTGCTTTTCTTCTGCCTGGTCTCAACGTCACCAAATTCAAGTTGCAATTCTGTCATTACAACAATATTGTTTATTCATAAAAATAATTGTTTTTGGCAATAATTTTGCCCTAAAACACCAACGAACCAAAAAAACCTAACCGGGTAAAATGGAAAACGGCCGGGACACTTTGACGTAAAAGCGAACACTTTGAGGTAGGACACTTTGACGCGTGACACTGGCTTGTAAAAATATGATACAATAGATCGCCGTGGGACATAAATAAGCACCGTACCGTGAGCACGTAATGATGATGAGCTAAATCCATGCTCTTCGTGTTTGCAACTTTTAATTTTAAAATGTTTTTAAAGTGTTTTAGGGCGCATCAACCACAAGGTCATTAGAGCCCCGTCCACTTCATAGTTCTAATACAGAGACTTCACGGACACTGTGCTAATGCGCCGATTTTTGGTTGCATGTACCCGCACACTGTTGTAGGACAGTCATTGTAAACGACGAAATATTTATCAGCTAAATTTTGCATTAAAGAATTTTGATTTTCGGTGACAGTAATTGCATATTAATTACAGGAAACGAAGGAGAACTAGACAATAAACTGAAGCGTTTGTCCTTCACATTTGTGATTCCGGACCATTGTCTAATTTGTATTCCGTACCTCATAATGGCTGACATAAATAATTCGTTTTCAGTCTTACCTAGAAATGTTTCTGACAATTTTTGAAATATAATTTCAATGCAATCACCCATTTCACTCCCTTGAAAAACGAACCATGGGTTCAACCACGTTAATGGTACAACTACTATTATTGTTATTGTGCAACAGGTCAGACACCATCAAATCATTAATTTCGGTATTGGTAGTATAATGTGGTATTGGAACAGTGGGGTAGGCCGACATCCCCACTGACGCCTAGCTGGGGTGCTCCCCAGCTGGAGCATGTTGAGTAGACCCGCAGACCCGACCCTGCGACAAGCGGGATGAGGGCATGATGCTGATGATGATGGTCCAGAGGAGCGGCTTATTGCGTTGGACACACCACTTCTCGTCTGATCACTGTAGTTAAGAATCGCAACCCCAGCGCTAATGCCCCAAAATATCTTGCAATCTCTGCATTAGAACTACACAGTTGACGGTGCTCTAATGACCTTGTAGTTGAAGGGCCCTAAAACACCATCAAACTAACTACAGTAATTCCTATGGGGTAATTTGTTCCACGTGCCAAATAATTTGTACTGAATGTAAGCAACACAACCCCAGTTAGTACTAACTTGGGTGGCCGCTTGTGAAACCTTGGTACTGCTAATATCTAATAATCGTTGCGTTAGTTCAGTGTCTGGTCAGACTCTGAATTAGAACTATGCAGGGAGAGGGGCTTTAGTGGCCGTGTAATTGAGGGGCCCTCAAACACCAATGAAAGAAAATCAGGTGGTAGAAAATTCTCTTGTACCCATAATGCAGAGAATGCTCTTTTGGTGCAGCCATGTTGCGTTGGACACACCAGTTTTCATGCGATCAATGAAGTTACGCAACGCAAACCCACGTTAGTATCAACATGGGTGGTTGGTAGAGAACGTTAGGTGCTGCAAATTTCCCCCTCCTACATCCCCTATACTAAGGTGACCAACCGTCCTCCTTTTGTAGGTTCTCTCCTCCCTTGAAAAGTGTCCTCCTTTTGTAAGTTCTGTCCTCCTAAATGTCCTTCTTTTTGATATTTTAAAACTAATAGATAGTTTGGGTAAACGACGTAAACGTAAAACTGAGCATACTTAAAATTTTTTGCGTTTACGTTTTCGTAGCTACTGTATAGTAAGGGCGTGTCAATTTTATGTCGTGCTGCCAGACTGGTGTGCAACACTGTGGCACTTGCAGAATAATGAATTACTCTAACAACTACGTTTGCTCTGCATGACACTTTTACTTCGTGGTGCAGCATTATTTAAGGGGCAGCCTATGTTTTCATGGCATGTTCTAAACTGTTGAATCATTCATAGATTTCTGTTTGGGGACAAGCTGAAATTACTAAATATTTGAAAATTCATTTTACCATCTAATAAAAAAAAATTTTTTCAATTCAAACAACCACTAATACCCTACAAATCGACGTGTTTTAGGCTATATCTTTACCGACTCCATTTAATTTTTAAAATTCGGACATAAACTACCCTATCAAAAGTCATGGGACAACCCTTATTTGCATGAAAATGTGACATTCCTTTGCAGTAACACAGGTGGCATTCCTCCCAGCACTATATAACAGAGAGTACACTATTATGAGATGATACTTCCGTGAATGCTGAAAGAATTTCATGATTAATTGAATGTGCATGATTAATTGAATCAGTGGGGGACTTCAAATTATAGAGAGTTTGGGAGGCCTGACTTCAAATTATAGTGTTGGTGAGCAAAATGTTATTGCAACAACTTCAAATTACCGAAGGGACCAAAATACATTGATTTTTTTTTTCAATTTATCGCGTGTTTTTCAAGGGACTTGGAAAAACATTCAAATTATTGAGAGTCGACTGTATATAACGATGATAATGGAAATGCTGAAGTTCACACACAGAAATGCATATGAAAAGTTTAAATAACACAATAATTAGGTTATTGGCGTGAGATGGTCAGGCAAAGAAAGCAAGAGAGATGCACAGCTTGTGGTTCGATACCCTTGTTTTAATGGAGAAAATTGTGATCATACTACAACGAGTGAAAATGGTGGGTGTGAGGCCATCACAAAAAGTAAAATGAACCCACACTGTAAACTGACTGTAGACTGTTTGTAGATTGATTGTTTGACACTCCAAGCGCATGCTCATTTACATTTCCTCACTGGCAAATTCTGAAGTTCTTGGCTGTGGCTGGGCCCCTGTTATCAAAGGGTACCCAGGACTCATTGTCAAGGGACCATACAGGATGTTCCTACAAAAGAATTTGGGATTGCACCATAGCAGAGACCTATTGACATGTAAAATAGAGGCCAGATTAGAAAGAGAATACTGATCCTGATAGTAAAAAACGCATTGTGTATCTTGAGCCATCTAGACTGTCCAGATGATTTTTGACAGGGGTGGATGAGGAATCTTTTCCCTAAAAGTGTAAAGGACAAAATTATGGGTATGGCACTATTTCTTTTAATTATCATAGAAAATCACGTCTCAACCTTTTGTGTATTTAATGCATTTCAACTTTAAATTACATTAGCATGGTTTAATAAAAGGTTATTGTGCTTTTGTGCCAGTGTAAAGGACAAAATTATGCAAACAGTGAAATGGACAAATTATCAGTAAGAGAATATTTCTATTAATTATCGTAGAATATCACGTTTCAACTTATGTGTTCAAGACATTTCAACTTTAACTTGCATAACTGTGTTTTGATAAAAAGTTATTGTGTGAAATTTAATGTCAGTAATCTCGTTTGGATATTAGACAGAGGGTTGTTGTTGAAAGTCAAGAAGCACTTAGCTATGGCTTAATAGCAAAAAAATTAATAAAATATCAAAAATTCCAGTAGTAAGAATGTGTAAAATATGCCAGGACAGGAAGGTAATTTTGTCCTAGAAGGGTCCGATCGCGTAGCAGACGATTCTTCGTACCTCCGATGAAGGATAGTATTAAAAATACATGTTGTGGGGTCTTGCGATATGAGCAGTAGCGGTAAGTAAGATGTCACAAAATATAATTAATCACAGGATACTTTAATGAAATATCACAATATAATTAAATAAAATCTCACAGAGTGGAGGGAAAGTACCTTTACAATGATCTCTACTTTCGATCTTTCGGTTCTCCGGCCTTCTCGCCTTCGGCTCGAAGGCCTCTGCCCCGCGAACAAGATACATACCGATTCTGTGAATGATCTCGTGTAGCCAGGAATATCCCGTTTGTACAAATCTCGCTTTTCTAGGCACAGAAAAATCTCTGAAGAATTGCTTTCTGCCTGAACCGAATGGAAAATGCAAAATAGAACAACCGGGTATAGGGGAAAGCGTAGCCCAAAGGGTATTTTTCCGAAATTACCCTCAAAATTGCTGATAGCAATGACCGACAACAGGCCCCGCAACATGTATTTTTAACACTTTCCTTCATCGGAAGTACGAAGATTCGTCTGCTACGCGATCGGACCCTTATAGGACAAAATTACCCTTGAATTTATAAAGTAATTCACTTTGGTGTGCCAAAGAGATATTAGATAATCTCAAATAATGTGGTTAAAATGTAAATTAATGTATTATGTATGCACAATTTTGACCCTGACTGTGTATACTAGGGATTTTGCAATTTCTTGTAATTTGGACGTTCCTGGATGAAAGATGAGAAGAAGAAAACCTTCTCGTCCTTCCTCATCATATTCAATACCAGAAAGATGAGAAATAAACAAATAAACGTCCTTCTTTCACTGCCTGCCTGCGATTAGGTAAATGCTCATGCTTGCACACATTACTTCTGCAGTATATCAAAATATGTTTTGTCTGACACTAACTAGGTGGCACACAATTAAAGAAAATAGATAATTGTAATGCTGACAAACGAGAAGTTGGTGGGAGGGACAGGGGGCAAACAAACTGGGGGCATTCCTTGCTCCTGCAGTGAAGCACGTGTCCTTGGTCCAGCCGCCCAGACTCGCAGGCCAATGGCCAAATGCACTGAGCAGCAGGAAGCACCGACTATAGCATGATGGGAATTCCCACTTTTCTGCAATGTGACAGAGAAACGGGGAAAATAGGAATAAGCCTCCTAGGTCCACTTGATGTTAAATTTCCTCCAATGGAACTGTTAAGGTCATTCCCATAACAGAGGCAAGATCAAGCTGCTTATCTCAAAGCACAAGCCCACTATGAATCTCTCCAGATCCTGTGCCATAGTAATACCTCAATTCATTATGAGGGTACACAATATTTGCCAATGCCTGACAGCAAGGAAGCCACCTTGTGGGAAGGGTGGCCATCCTTCTCAAGGATGGGTCATGCACATGCCAGTGACTTTGCAGACAGCTCAGCAGGCAGTGGCTGCTGCATTGCAGCTGGATGTGCCCCACTATGTTCCCTCTATCTGACCCCTAGGATTGATATCCAATCAACAGACATGGACTCCCTTATAACCCAGCTTCCCAGACCCTTTCTGAGTATTGGTGATTTTAATGCCCATAATCCCCAATGGAGCTCATAGTTGAGACCCCTGAGAGCTCCATGTGGAACAATTGGTGTCCAATAATGACCTCATTGTTTTAGAAACAGATCCCTACACATATTATGACTGTCGCCATCGGCGCTTCGTGTATAGTCCTCACCATAGACTACCCTGGGTTGGCTCCAGAGGTGCAGTGGGAGGTTCTAAGAGATCTGGAGGAGTGACCACTTCCCCATCAGGATTAGCAATGGATCAGGAGCACAGCCCCAGCACCCACCAAAGTGGTGTCTTTGTCAGGTGACCTGGGAAGAGTTTGCCTATCATATTTTCTTCTGCCCACTGTGTGATTTTGATGTGGTGAACGTCTGGGAAAAATTTAAAAAATTCAGGGATGTTATTTACCATCATGTGGCTCTGGTATCCTTGTTCAAGGAAGTTGCATTCTATAGCTGTGTGAGGTGGTTGAGGAACTGGGTAGGACGTTTGCAGCCTACATGGCAGCATTCCTTTAACAAAAACAAGCTGCAGAACGCCTTTTAACCCTCTGCATGGAACATCTGTCTATTAAGCAGATATGAGTTGTTCCTTTGCCCCTGGGAGTGCTATTACAAGATGTACTGGATCCACCACTCTAAAGTGCTTCAGCCTGGATCTCAACTTTACATAGAGATGTTGTTTATCTTAATTGATCACACTGTTTTCAGGTTAGAACCATTTTTTCACACCCATGTCAGTCTCATAGACGACTTACCACTCATAGACTCATCGACTTAGTGTTCATTTTGCATTTATATTCTTTCATTCATATAATTTTTATTACATAATGGAAAGCACTGTGTTTATATTATTTCGTTCCTGTTATAAAAATGACATTACTTTTTATGTCTAAGGCATTAATTTTTCATATTTTAGGATAAAAATAGTAGAAAAGCAGTGTTTTCAAAAATGTCTCACAGGCAGATATTCCTAGAAACAGAGAAATTATAGATGTTCCTGCTAGAGGGTTAATCAACTTCCCTCATGGTAATGCTGAGGGGTATAACGATCCATTTATCCTTTGAAAGCTGTAGGTACCTCTAAGAAGGGCCAGGGATACTGCCCCTGGTCTGGATAACATCCACTATCAATTGCTACATTATCTACCAGAGAAAGGCCTTTATTACATCTTGGAGGTTTTCAATTAAATTTGGCAGTCGCACGAAGTCCTTGCAGGTTGGTGGGAGGCTATCATTATCCCACTCCCAAAACATGGGAAGGACAGTAGCCTCCCATCAAATTACCAATCTATATCGTTGAAGAGCTGTCTTATTAAAACCATGGAACGCATGGTCAACTGGTACCTGAGGTGGTAACTGGAATGGCACCACCATCTCGCCAATACCCAAGGTAACTTCTGTGCCGGCAGGTATGCAGTGGATCATTTGACTGCACTGGAGAGAGTAGTGTGTGAGGCCTTTCTCTACAGACAGCACTTGGTGGCTACATTCTTTGATGAGAAGGAAAATGATCCCAAATGGCGCCACAGCATGTTGGTGAGCTTGCACCTGTAGCTTGCCCCTCTTCCTCCAATGCTTTTTGTCCAACCAGTCATTCTGAGTGCATGTGGGTAACACCTACTCCTCAGCTTTTCTGCAGGATGATGTTGTCCCACAGAGGAGCCTCCTCCGTGTGATGCTCTGAACGGCTTACCCTCCTCCATTCACCCTCAGTACAGTGGCCCCTCTTTGTGGACGACTCTATGCACAGCATTGAGCATCAACTGCAACTGGCACTAACCAATGCCAGCAAGTTTGCCGCCTTGTGTGGATTTCAGTTCTACTTCTGTCTCCTCTTTCTCCTTCTGTCATAAGCAAGGGCTCCACCCTGAGCCTTAGCTTACCCTTATTAAATGCCGCCTCCCAGTGGTGGAGGCGGAATGGTTTCTTGGTCTCCAGTTCGACGGCTTTATGACATTGGTCCTGTATATGAAGGACCTTAAGGTGAAATGCCATTGCTCCCTCAATAATGGTTGCCTGTAGGAAACTGGTTTTGGGGTCAATTGAACGGTGATGCTTCAGCTTTACAAAACAGTCGTCCGATCCCATCTTGATAATGGTTGCTCCATCTTCCCTTCTGGATACTAGACAGCACTCATCATTCAGAATCCAGTTGTTCATTTGGGCTTTTCTGCACAACTCCCATGCTCAGCCTCTATGCTGAGGCTGGAGAAACCCCACTGATTGTGTGGCAGCAGTATCTGGTGGCCACATACCTTCTGTGGCTGAAAGGTCAGCCACACCACCCTACACATCCAGCTGATTTTAATCCTGCATTGCAATGGCCATTCGACTACCACCCAGGTGTCTCTTCTCCCTTTGGCATGTGGTTGTTGGATGGTTTGCCAGCCTGGGTGTGATGCTTCCTAGGGTGCAGCCTCTACTGCCAGATACAGAGCCACCATGGAGAGTGCCTGAGCCTTATTTTGACTGGAGGCTTGTAGCCTTCCCCAAAATCAGTTCTAATAGGTCAGTGTACCAACAGGACTTTGGACGCCTCTCCCTGACCTATCAGGGGCATGTTGTTATCTATGCAGGTGGGTCAAAGTTAGCACCACTGTGGATTGGTCACTATACAACTGGTCAGCTCATAAGGGGTGCCACCTGCCACACATCACCAGTGTTTCTACTGCAGGGCTCACTGCTCTGCATAGGGCACTTGAACTGGTCTGTGGGTTGAATGGGGGACAATTTATTGTTGCAACTTACTCCCTGTCCTCCCTTCAGCTGCTGCACACCCTCTATGGCAGACATGCAATCGTCCAGGGTGAACACAAAATGCTTCTTGTGATTCAAAAGCAGGGCAAGACAGTGGTCTTTATGGGTTCCCAGGGCATGTCGGCATGATTGGCAATGAGAGGTCATGCCCATTAGTTGGCCTACCTTCCAGATGAAACTTATACTGCTGTTCCCTCCTCTGAGGGAACAGCAGTATATTTGTGTGTCTGTTTTGACTTTTATCTATTTGCCTTACACCTTTTTTTAATGCCACCTTGGTGGGATGGCAATTTACACCCCCACATAGGTTGACTGTCTGCTTGCACCTTAATGACCATTGTAGTTGAAGGGCCCTAAAACAACAACAAATAACAATGAAACAGAAGGGAACGAAGTGAAACCTACTATTCGTTCTTGTTTCCTTTGTCATTAGTACTAGATTTTCCACTAGGCTAAGTAGGCTGAAGCCTAGGGCCACAACATTAATACTACAGTACTCGCACAAGGAAATGTAACACCAGTAGTTGCATGGATTACATATGTAGTCCATGTATCTCCATCGAAATTTGGACAAAGTTTCTTTATGCTTCATAATAATAGTTTTAAAATGATTAAATAAAAGAGGTTGTGGTACTTTTTGATACGCTTTTAATAAAAATACCTTTGAGTATGCCAAGAAAATTATCAGTTGAAAGGCTGAGGTGAAAGGTGTAGTCTTGTGAATCTTTCCAAGTGTCCAGTTTCCTTACCACAAACTAAATTCATTTATTGGATTTTTTATGGGCCAATATATTTGTAATAAGATAAACGGGGCAATCACATTCCAGTGTAACATGCATACAGAGTATATAAAATTACTGTATATTACAGCTCCTTATGCAAATATATTAGACCAATGGGTTAAGTTCAGGTCTTAAATAAATCATTGCTTAAATAGTCGCATGGCATACAGTGGTAATCCAGCGGTGGGAAAAATGCTGAAACAAAATACTACAAACAGTACTGTTACCAAACTTGTAGGATATTTGCACTAAACACCACTGAGAAGGTACTGAGGAGCTGATAAATAAAAGTGACCTAGTATGCAAGATATTTTTAAAAAAATCACTAATAGATTACAATAGTAATCTGCGCGAGTACTGTAGTGTTAAGCGGCCTTCAAAACGTAAGAAAAGGGTCTCAAAAGGGCGTGAAAAGGGCCTCAAAATTCAAATAGCCTAGGGACTCTCAGTGGCGGATCCAGGATTTTCGTCGGGGGGGGGGGGGGGGGGGGTTGAGCTATAGGCAGCGATTGGAAACGCAATTTTCATTTGTCAGTGTCAATGTCGACCCAAAATTTAGGGGGGGATTGAAACCCCAACCCCCCCCCCTTGGATCCGCGCCTGACTCTCAATATCTCAATCCGGTACTGGTCATGACTAATTGCAAAATCCTTACTGTATATAGCTGACATTTCGTTCGACAGGCTGCAATACTCCTCAACAGTTGTTTAAAATTCTTTGCCTGGCAGCTATCATTCCACATGAATTTTACCTTTGTTTATTTTTAGATGTCTCTGGATTGGATACTCATATCTTCGACCGTATGTCTTCTATTGGAATACTCATATGGACATCCCAGTCCATTAATCGATCTGACATATGATTACTTTAATCTCACGCCGTCATTTCCTACACATACCAAGTTTGAATCAATTAACCCAAAAATCGTTAAGCTGCCATCAGGAGTTCAGTAAGTTGTCAGCGTCCCATACATGGCGTCATCATTGGTCTGTGGTCCATAACGACTGCAAAATCCCAGTTGTGTTGTTATTGTTGCCATTCATAAGTTATTAGAGAGCTTGAATGATCCGTTAGTGTAGACGCAAAGCAGACAAATTTCGTCCTGCGCATGTGCAACATTCCTAATAAGGACATGTGCACCAGCGTTGTTCAACATATGCAATACAGGGTGTATTATACAGGGTGTATTTTTTAAAGTTTGCAAATGCCTTCTTTTAAAAATCTATGAGATATGGGATAAAATGGTTAGGAAAAAGTTATAGTTGATGGAAGGGGGCATTCACTTCCTAAACCAGTTCAGAAATTTTGGCAGTAGTTTCTTTCAGGACAATGCAAAGTTAAATTTTTTTCAATAGATGGGGGTA
Source organism: Trigoniulus corallinus (assembly GCA_013389805.1). Lineage (NCBI taxonomy): Eukaryota > Metazoa > Arthropoda > Diplopoda > Spirobolida > Trigoniulidae > Trigoniulus > Trigoniulus corallinus. The sequence goes on along the minus strand of JAAFCE010004209.1, from coordinate 23,836,921 downwards.
GTTTTAACTATTGCATCTCATAGCTCTAAAAAAATGTGAAATTTTGATATATCATGTTGCTATACCTAAAATTAAAAATACACCTTCAAAACTGGCCCAGGGCTCCAGGAGGTCTCAAGTTGGAGCTCAGGAAATTGTCGCTCTTAGATGCTCCGACTAGCTAGCATTGAGCTAACGTGGATTGTGACACCTTGGCTTGTGCTCCAAGTTAGCTAGTTGGAGCGGCTAAGAGTGACAATTTGCTGAGCTCCAACCTGAGAAAACATCCTGCAGTCCTGGGCCATTGCACACTCATTAATGCAGTTTTGAAGGTGTATTTTTAATTTTAGGTATAGGAACACGATATATCAAAATTTCACATTTTTTAGAGCTATGCAATGCAATAGTTAAAACTACCCCTTTCTATTGAAAAAAATATAACTTTGCGTTGTCCTGAAAAAACTACTGCTAAAATTTCTGAACTGTGTTTAGGAAGTGAATGTCCCTCTCCATCAACAATAACTTTTTCCTAACCATTTTATCCCATATCCTATAGATTTTTTTTAAAAAAAAACATTGGTTACTTTAAAAAATACACCCTGTATACAGTATTTATGTTATGTTGTTTTTGATTTTCTTACAATACCACTCAACCATTGTCATCATACCCTTACCCCGCCTGTGGCAGGATCAGGGATGCGGATTTTAGCCCTCCACTCTCACCCGATACCCACGAGGTCTCCGTCCACCCCACACTACCTAGCAAGCTCAATCTACCACCTCAATCTACTCATCATCATCATATCCTTATCCCGCCGGTGGCAAGGTCGGGTCCGCAGGTTTTAGCCCTTACCCCCCCCTTATCTCCCACTAGGTTCCCTTTCCACCCAAACTACACTACCATAACCTTAAGGACAACCTGCTCCCACGTCTGCGTTGGTCTCCCCCTTCTCTGGGTGCTTCCAACCATCTGCATTCCTGTAATGGATCTAACGAGCTCCTTCTACCTTGTTCTCATTACCACACCATACCCGCCTCAATCTACTCATCATCATACTCTTCTTTTGCCTGTGGCAGGGTCGGTCATATGGGTTCTACCCTCCACTCCCGCCTATCTCCCACCAAGTTCCCGTCCACCCAACATGGGAGCGGCGAGTTGCGTTGGACACACCAGTTCTCGTCTGATCACTGAAGTTAAGCAACGCAAGCCCACTTAGTACTGACATGGGTGGTCGCTCGGGAAAGCTGGGTACTGCTAATACCCAATAATCGTCGCATTAGTGTAGTGTCTGTGCAGTATATGCATTAGAACTATACAGTGGACGGGTCTCTAATGACCTTGTAGTTGATGGGACCTTAAACTCCAACAAACAACAAATCCACCCAACACTACCACATCCTAAGGACAAACTGCTCCCACGTCTGTTTTGATCTCCCCCAGCCCCGGTTACTTCCAACCACCAGCATTCCTGTAATGGACCTAACGAGCTCCTCCTCCCCTCTTCTCATTACATGCCCGTAACACCTCAGTCTACTCTCCCTCATTTCCCCCTCTGTCCCCCACCCGCAAGATACCTGTAATGCACTCATTCTTAATTCTATCAGCTCGACATCCCACTCATGCACAGTAGCATTCGCACCTCAGCTACTCGCATTCTGTTTCCTTGGCTCTTCCTCACAGCCCAACACTCTGACCCACGTGCCATAGCTGGCCTAGCCACTCCTCTGTGAAACTTGCCCTTTACATTTCACCCACCTCCCCATTGATTTCATGTGTCACATCCAAATTTTCCGTCCCGTTACTTTGGAACGCTGACTTTAAGTACTTTACGTCTTGCACCTTTGTCATCAGCGCCCCCCCCCCCCAGGTAGTACAAGTACATCACCATTATTTCCTTGTCCTTCCCAATTGAAAGCTAAATACAATGTCTTCTTCATCTTTATGCCTCCATTACTTATCCCTGCTCTAATGTCGCTTAGGCCCTTCTCTACTTGTTCTCTACGTCGTCGTTCGCAAATATCATTCACTGAGGGGCCATTTCCCCTACTCCAGTCAGTAGCTCCTCCCTAACCAGAATGAAAACGTATGGACTTAGTGCTCAACCTTGGTGTACCCCAACCTTTGTTGGGAAGCATCCGGTATTTCCCCAAGCAGTCGTTACCCTGGCTATTTGTGTTTTACTACAGTTAATGTGCTATGAGGGTTAGCGCCACCTAGCAGGAATAACATACTGGGGCAGTGCGTGAATGACATGCATTCTTCCAAGGCGCCATTGGACTTTATGAATTTGCTTATTAATTAACGAATTCTTTAAATGTGAATAATCGGGTTCATTTCTTTTAACTAGATATAGAACGGCGGATTTTACAATGTCGGAACATGCTGGAACCCACATGGATGCACCAAACCATTTTACAACCAACAACATTTCACTGGATGCCATTCCTATCGAACACTTTACAGGACCTGGAGTGGTCATTGATATTACATCGAAGGCCTCCCAAAATCGAGATGCTTTAGTGGAGATGGCGGATATTGAAGCATGGGAAAAGCAATTTGGAAGAATACCAAATGGCAGCATTGTGCTCATGAATTCTGGCTGGGGCAAACATTGGCAGAACAAGACTGCTTACCTTGGTAGTTCCAATATAAGCGATCTTCACTTTCCAGGTATGGTATGAAGTCTAATAAAAGCAGTGGTTCTCAACCTTTGCATTCAGTCAGTACTTCTCTGATACCTTCTGGTCAATTGAGAAGGATGCAAGGGGAATTTAAATAGAGCGAAAATCAGTCAACCTTTTCGTTAGTCCAGTCCTTTTAAGGCACATTGTCCGTATGTGCCCACCTTCGGCCCCCTGATCTGCCTTAACAAAGCCTAATGGATTGAGAATAAGGTCACGATTAGATTTTAATTCATTTACTAGTAATGGCAGTGGCATAATTTGCAGGGGCGATGGGGTCAAACAGCCCCTGGCGCTGAACAAAGCGCCACCTTTGAGGCCACAGGCAGAGTCAACTGTATGCGATGTGTCCCCATGTGGCGGATAGAGGAGTCCACACAGCACGCTTGGCAGTTGGCTATTTAGCCAGCCCTTGGATGCGTTGAGGGGAGGAGTGAAATAAAATACCGTATTATCTCGGGTGTAATACGCGGTTTTTTCCTCCAAAAATTGAGTTCAAAGTCTGGGTGCATATTATATATAGCAGTGATTGGCAAACTCATCCATCAAAAGAGCCAAATGCCAACAACACAATGATTGAGATTTCTTTTGATAGCCAAATTTCTTAAACTTAAACTATCTAGGTAGTAACACTATTTATTAGCTTAATAATGATCTTATTTATGGATAAAAATTAAATTTTTTGAAATGGCTGGTTAGAAAAATAACTTTGTGCTTGAAGATGATACTTTTGTCACAACGTGTGATTTGTGGACGCGTCAAGCACTGACCACTTTACACAATGAGACTGCTGACTGAATGACTCGCTCAACTCGCCCATAAGGCTAGAGGCGTCACAGAGGCGTGCATAAGACAGAGGGGTGGTGACACCATGGTGTCACCATTCCCAGGTGTAAGAGCCCGCTGCCCACTAGCGTCTTGGGAGTACCCCAATGCAGCAGCTTTGGTGGGAGGGGGCAAGCTGCAAAAGAAATGCTATCGAAAAGGCATAGGCGCCAAGGTGTCATAGGCTGGACAAACGTTAGTAGTTTCTCATGTTTCTCCTGTAATGGTCTGTAAGTAACCAGTTCGCCGCCCGTTGGACACTCCAGTTCTTGCCCGATCACTGAAGTTAAGCAACGCATCCCCAGCTAGTACTGACATGGGTGGCCGCTTGAAAAAAACTGGGTACTGCTAATAGCCAAAAATCGTCGCATTAGTGTTGTCTGTGCAGTCTCTGCATAAGAACTACAGTGTGGATGAGGCTCTAATAACCTTGTAGTTGAAAGGTCCTAAAACACAAAGAAACAACAAAAAAACAACCCCTTTTTCTGAATTTATCCTAAGCCCCTATAAGTCGTCTATAAGCCCTGTAAAGAAGTAGCATGCTGGCCTATTTAACTATTTCCTCAGTGGTTCCATGCATGATCCTGGCAAAAATGGGTAGAATATTCCAGCAAGAGGGCCCCCAGTGATCCTACCGATGCACAGTGGTCCCAAATGGCAAAAACGTGGCCAAAAACCGAAAAATGAAATTTCAATTTGGGGATTTTTGAAAAATGGGATGTCCAGATAGGCAATTGGACTATAAAACCTTACCAATAGAAATAACATAATGCATATACAAGGACTGATGTTACAGTTCAAAGTAGACCCTTTTTGGTCAATGTGTCTCCCTCTAAACTGCATAAAATCGACTCTGTCTTTAACGTTAAACAACGATTTTTTGAGTTCATGAATTCACATTATTTCAAATGGAGGTAATTTCTGGGAGTATATAGAGTATTTTTACGTATTTATTTAGTTTTAATTCTTTAGTTTTGCACTTTGTTTTTGAAATATCTCCTGTACAAAGTAAATGCTAAAAAAACATGTGTTAATGTCATTAAGCTAAGTGAGAAGTTATATATAAGGCAATATTGAGCTAAAATATATATTGGGGCCTTTACATTACAGTATTAGCATTAATATTGTGAAACAATTGGCTCCTCCAACCTGCTCCTTTTACTGTGCTTGTTAAATATAATATAAACTGCAAAAATTTCATATTATTTATGTTACAAATAAAGCAAACAAATTTTATAAATCTGAATAGGAAATAACTTATAAATGCATATAATTCAGGGGAATGGTTAGCCCAGGTTAGCTGTATGGATCAGAGTGTTGGGCAGTGAGGAAGAGCCACATTAACAGAATGCAAGTAGCCAAGATGCAAATCCTGAGGTATATGATTGGGGTGTCAAGAGCTGATGGAATTAGGAATGAGCACTACATATTAGAGGTAGCTTGGGGGGGTGGTGTACATCGCCAACGAAATGAAGGGGAATAGGTTGAGGGGGTATGGGCACATAATGAGGAGAGAGAGGAGAAGGAGCCCATGACAGGAGGACACCAAAGAAAGTGAAAGCTTTCTCAGAGGATGCAACGAAACTACAGTATTACTTATACCAGGAACCTTTATACCAACTTAATCTGCTGAGTCTGATGAAAATTCAGATAACCTATTTGATGAGAATTCTTATAATGATTTAAAATTTTTGTTTAAAAACCATATTTTTTATGTTAAGCAAAGAAACATTTATTTATAAATTTACAAATTTAAATTATATTGACTGATAAAATTTCATTTATGACTTATTGGTTTTAATTCTCAGTAATCACTCTGACAATTACTGTATTTATTCTAATAATCGGCGCCCTCCAATAACCGGTGCACCTTCCAATGGCCACTGCATAGTTCTAATGCATAGACTGCACAGACACTACACTAACGTGACGATTTTTGGGGAGCGGCGAGTTGCGTTGGACACACCAGTTCTCGTCTGATCACTGAAGTTAAGCAACGCAAGCCCAGTTAGTACTGACATGGGTGTCCGCTCGGGAAAGCTGGGTACTGCTGATACCCAATAATCGTCGCATTGGTGTAGTGTCTGTGCAGTATATGCATTAGAACTATACAGTGGACGGGTCTCTAATGACCTCGTAGTTGACGGGACCTTAAATTCCAACAAACCAACGATTTTTGGGCATTAGCAGTATCCAATTTTGCCGAGCGACCACCCATGTCAGTACTAGCTGGGGTTGCATTGCTTAACTTCAGCGATCAGACGAGAACTGGTGTTTTGAACTGCAATTCGCCACTCCCCAGGCGTCTGGAACTCACAGGAATATTGGCTGGGTTGTCTATGGGGGATGCCTTGTTAAATAAACAGTGCACTCCGTTTATTAGAATAAGTACGGCATTTTGCATCTGACCCACCATATTGAATGTCATTTTGATGTTTCTCACTTTTTTGCTACATATTCATAATCAGCAAGGTGATAAAACTATGGATACAAACATTTATGCACATACATGCAGATTTTCATATTTTGGCCAGGTTTTTGGGATTTGGGACCACTGTGCGATGGTAGAAAGTGCCCTGTCTAGTAGAGCACTCGAAGATGCCCCACTCAAAGTTGTCAAATAGTCAAATTCCCTTTTGTTTTGTTGGTATTTTTAGGATGGATAGACCGGCATTGCGCCACAGACCACGCGATTAGTATTCCTGAAGGTTCCAGACGACTGGCTCAGATGCCCTCAGTCAGAGCACGTTTGTCAAGAATAGGGGCGAACCTTAGATTATAATTACTATTTTATTTTACACCAACTGGGCACAGGTTGAAACGCCCAGCCAACAGACAATCACATATCAGTAGGCTACTATCTGGGCTTGTGCTGCTTAACTTCAGTAATCAGAAAGAACTGGTGGGCCCAATGCAATACTGCCGCTTTAGGGGGATATCGCGGAAGAGAGGAGAGGGACTAGGTTTAGGTGGTATGGGCATGTTACAAGAAGAGGGGGGGATGAACTGGTTATGGCCATTATACTGCCCCAGATTATTGGCAGCACCCTGAAACGATTATGGAGCAGGGTGTATAAAGGGATAGGATAGCATGCTGTGGATAGCGACCAACTGGGAGATAGGCGGGGAAAAAAGAAAGAGAATCCTCAGTTCTGAGCCTGCCACAAGAGTGATGAGGATATGATGAGGAATTCAAAGACTGCATTAGGGTCCCAGCAGAAGCGTCCCAGGGCTAACCTTTAAAGATCATGGGAGCGGCTTATTGCGTGGGACACACAAGTTCTCGTCTGCTCACTTAAGTTAAGCAACGCATTACCACCAAATACTGACATGGGTGGCCGCTTGGGACAACTGGGTACCGCTAATACCCAAAATTCGTCGCATTAGTGTAGTGTTTGCGCAGTCTCTGCATTAGAACTGCGCACTGGACGCGGCTCTAATGACCTTGTAGTTGAAGGGCCCTAAAACACCAACGAACGAACAAAAATTTAAAAACTGTCAGTTTATGAAACATTATCCTGAGGGGCCGGTAGCATCCAAAAACCTGAAATATTTGGAATGGGGGGCCACTGTTGGGCAATCTAATTCATTACTTTGGTACCAATTGGACCAAACTGTCACTAATTTTTATTTACAAATTTGTTATCTTAGGGTTCCATGGCGAGGTGTGCAAGTGGTTGGCATCAGAACGTTCCATTGTTGGCCTGGGAGTAGACACCGTGTCTCTTGACCATGGTCCATCAGCTACTTTTGCATGTCATCTCCATTTAGCCGATGCTGGTGTTTATGGGTTGGAAAATGTAGCCAACGTCGACAAGTTACCATTGACAGGAATGACCATAAGGGCATATCCGGTGAAAATTTTAGGAGGAACCGGTGCGCCCACTCGAATCATTGCTACCTTAAATGCAGAAGGAGTATCAGCTAGTAAGTCATCCCCAGGTGACAAACAAGTTTAAGGAATTTGCTTCCTGTCGAATAATACATGAAATTGACGAACTCAAGTATTTGTTTTAATTCGTGAATATTGGAATGTTATGTTACCGGTGGTGTCAAACTCGCAGCCCTTTTTCTTCGAGCGGTGAACATGGCCCAAAAGACCTAGAATGCATGGGTAGGTTGCTCGGTAACTACGTCAGTGGTTCTACATGCGGGACTGCAAAACTTTTCATGTGTTTGTCGCCCCTCTGACGTCCGTTGAATTCCCCAACTAACAATTGACTGACAATAAATAAGCATAGGGTTTTGCAGCTTTGCTCGGGCAACCGGCTACGAAAAAGCATTGTCCACTATATCACCCTTGTGTCGATGATGGGTGCCTGACCCTGCCATTGGCAGGGAATGAGTTTGAAGTTGCTTTTGGTCATGAGCACCGTGCAATGTATAGACAATGTTTTTATTATTATTTTATGTCAGTTAACAGAATTATACTATTTAAATTTACACCTCAAAATTGTGCCGCCCTAGGCCAGGGGTGGCGATCTTATGGCGCGCAGGTCCAGGTCAAGTTTGCTGGCAAGTGGCGTGTACATATGTTAGTACGGTATGATAACGGGTTGGGGAGTAACCCCACCCCTGCCTTAAACAATAGTTTTTTTAGCCTATTCAACAATTCACACGTGTCAGTATCTACTGTAAAAGATTTTTTGTGTGTGCTAAAATTTTTGGAGGGTGTTTTTTCTGGCTGTTGACCTGCCTCCGTGGCGCAGGAGGTAGGGTGCTCATATTACTGCGTCAGTGGTTCCGGGTTCCATACTGGATCCAGTTAGGTCGGTTTCTTTCGGGCGTAAGAGCTGCCTCCAGTGCACCTTCCTTCAGATGAGATCCCGCGTGGTTTACGATGACATTTGCACATAAAAGAACCCTCTCTACCATGCAACGGGTACATGGGGCTCACTTTCCAGGTGTAGGAGCTCGGTGGAATGTCCCAACAAACAGTAGACCGACGATAAATGAGCATAGGAGTTGCAGCTTTGTTCGGCAGTCGAGTGCGGATAAACACCGTCCAAATGATCGCCCATGTGTCCATTCAGAGCGATATGACAACCCGACTCTGCCATAGGTGGAGAAAGGGTTAGGAGATGTCTACTTTTTTGTGCAGCCATCAAACTCTATAAAACTGTATTTGGGGGCTAGCGTTCACGTGAGGGTTTGACACCACTGGAATATAATAACAGGGTAGTTAAATTATACATGGTTTATTATTAGCACTAATCGAATTCTTGTTTTGGATTGTTTGTTTTTTTTTTCGGAGAAATATTAAAGACGTTAACACGGTGTTTAAAGTCTCCTAAGTCATAATATGCAGGTGGCCACACCAGCAGATGGACACACCAGTCCTCGTCTGATCCCAGAAGTTTAGCAACGCAACCCCAGCTAGTACTAATGTGGGTGGCCGCATTAGTGTAGTGTCAGTGCAGTCTCTGCCTTAGAACAACGCAGTGGACGGGGCTCTAATGACCTTGTAGTTGAAGGGTCCTAAAACACCAACGAAACAAAAAAAAACCAGGAGAGAGATGAAAGTCGTTATGTCAGCAGCTTACGAGCAAATTCCTTTGATTGTTTTGTGCATCTGAAATTATGTGGTTGTTGTCGGGAGTGCGAGGTGCTGTTTCTTCTTTTGTTGGTTTCGTTGGCTACAAAGGTCAATAGAATCTCTTCCACAGCGTAATTCTAATGCAGTCTGTACACACACACACACTACGCTGTTACGGAGACTTTTGGTTATTAACAGTACCCAGGGTTCCCATGTGGTCACCCATGCTAGTAATGGCTGAGGTTGCGTAGCCTAACTTCAGTGATCAGACGGTAACTGGTGTGTCCAACGCAGTGCGACCGCCCCCGTGTTATTACTTCTGTCAGTCTGGCATGCCGTCTGTCTCTATACCTCAGGGATTCCTAAAACTATGCTTCGTGGTCCATGATTTCAGGACCGATCCTGGAAGCAAATGATTTCTTCACAGCGAAAGGAGGAAAGGACGCCAATTTTTTGTTGGTGTTTTAAGGCACCTCAACTACAAGGTCATTAGAGCCCCGTTCACTGCATAGCTCTAGTGCAGACACTGCACAGACAATATACTAATGGGGCGATTATTGGGTATTAGCAGTACCCAGTTTTCTCAATCGGCCACCCATGGCAATGCTGTCTGGGGTTAGGTGGTTAAACTTCAGAAATCAGACGGGAACTGGTGTGTCCAACGGAATAAGTCGATGCCGTGCTTTACTTCTGTCATTCTCCCTACCCACTGCCTATTCACACTGATTCGATAGCTCAGTGATTCCCAATGTATGCTTCGTGGGCCCATGATTTCAGGACCGATCCAGGAAGCAAATAGCAGTCGAAATAAGTCCTCATTGTCGGATTTTCAGTTTATTTTAAGTTGATCCTCTAGACGTTTTTAAGTTGATCCTCTGGAAGCCAACCCGCCCCGCGGCTTCTTTCGGGCGAGAGAGAGGCCCCGAGTGCGCCTTTCGGCGAATGGGAAGTAAAACCGAGGTCCCTTGAGGAGTAGATGGCATGTGGACGTCAAAGAACCCTCCCTACTATTCAACGAGAAGATGAGCAAAATTTCCAGGTGTTGGAGCTCGTTTCTTGGCGTCGGTGGAGTGGCCCAACGAACAGTAGACCGACGATAAATAAATGTAGGGGTTGCAGCTTTGGTCGGCAACCGGCTGCGGAAACACACTGTCCAATATATTGCCCTTGTGTCCATTCAGAGGGACAAGATGAGAGTGACTTATTGCGTGGACGCGCCAGTTCTCGTCTGATCACTGAAGTTTAACAACGCAACCCGAATTAGTACTGACATGGGTAGCCGCTGGGGAAAACTGGGAACCGCTGATACTAAAACTTACTGTAGGGTGCGTTCAGTCTCTGCATTAGAGCTACGCAGTGACGGGGCTCTAATGACCTTGTAGGTGAAGAGCCCTAAAACACCAAGGAACCGAGGGACAAGATGGGTACCGACCCTGCCTTAGGCGGGAAAAGGATTATGAGTTGCTTTTGCTTGTTTTCTGCATTACATGGGCAGCTGCCTGCTTAAATGCTCCACCTAATAGACCGCCGATGTGTCCCCATTTCGGCCAAGACAATTGGATACCAGACCCTGCCACAAGCGGAAAAAGAACGCGATGGACGCACTGATATACAATTTCAGAATTTTATATACTTAAACAGGAATTATAAAGTACATGTCAACCATTTAAAATTAACTCATTAAATAGTTCAATAGATAGTAGGATAAAGTGACCTAATCAGCTTCTTTACCGGAAGTCACCACTGATGTTTAGCGCCCGGAATAAGGATTATAACCTGAAGAATAACCGGCCTGGCCATAATTACTTGCTCCTGATCCATAAGCACTTGCGTTGGATCCATAGCCGTATCTGTTAGCATCCCTGTTGCTGGCGTAATAATCTGCGTCTTTATGACGTCCAGCCTCGTAATCTGCAGCTGCAGAGTCTCTGCCAGAGCCATAGTAATTACTGTCGTATTGTTTCGCCCTGTCATAAGCAGCAGCATTGTAATCTTTACTTTTTTCGTACCCCTCTCCGTAGGCACCTGCCCCATAAGCGTGAGTATCTGCTCCGTAGTTTTTGCCCGTGTCATATTCTGCTGCTCCTGCCTTGGTACCATAACCGTATTGGGAAGCATCCTTGCTCTTGCTGTAGTCATACGCTGCTGCACCATAGTCCTTGTTCCTGTCGTAAGCTGTGGCTCCGGCCTGTTGTCCGTATCCGTACTGGGACGCGTCATATGCCTTTCCATAATCATACGCAGCTGCGTCCTTCTTCTTACCGTAAGCGTACCGATCGGCGTCGTAGGCTTTGCTGGCGTCATAACGTGCCTTGTCGTATTGTTGGCCACGATCATACTGCGCCTGAGCGGCTGCAGCGCCGCGATCGTAACTGGCAGCTTTAGCCTTGGCGTCAGCGTCATATCTGGAAGCTCCGTATTTATTGGCAGCGTCATAATAAGCTCCGCCATATTTCTTGTCGGCGTCATAGCGATCCTTGCTGTAAACCTTGTCAGAGTCATAAGTGGTCTTGGAGTAATCTCCGCCTAGAGTGAGATTGTGGCCAGAGGCAGAACCCCCGTAAGTCTTGTTGGTGGCATAGGACGAATTGGCATAAGATGTGTCGCTGCCGTACGATGACGTGCTGAACCCAGTGTCCGATACACCCGTTTTGCCGTAAACTTTGTCAGAGTGCTGAGATCCTTTATCATAATATTTGTCCCCTCTGGCTCCTGCCTGACCATACTGTGAGCCATACTTGGACTGGGCTGCTTGATCATAATCTGCCGCAGAGGCGTATTTGGAGGCATCATAGGCTGCTGCCTTGTCGTAAGCAGCTGTTGAATAACGGGCTCCATGGTCGTAGGCGGCCCCATAAGCCTTGTCGCCAGACGCATAAGCAGAATCTTTGTTTTTGGCGTAAGCGCCATAAGCTGAATCTCCATATTGACTTCCTTTTCCATAAGCCGAATCGTTCTTCCTAGCGCCATAGGCACTGGCAGCGGCATTGTAAGCACTGCCATAGGCATGATCTTTGTCGTGTGCGGCGTATCCCTTGCCATAAGCCGTGTCGCCGTATTGCTTGCCGGCCCCATACTGAGAAGCATTGTAGAGTTTCCCATGGTCGTAAGCAGAAGCGTTATACTTGTTGCTGGTGTCATAAAGATTAGAGCCATATTTGTTTGCAGCGTCGTGTTCCGACCCGCCGTACTGACTGCCTTTGGCAGTTTGATAATCTTTGGCTTTTCCGTAAGTGTCGTAAGCAGAATCATTATAACTCTTGGCCTTGTTGTATGCTGTATCCTTGTAGCGGTCGCCGTAGTCGGAACTCTTGTATCCCTGACCATAGCCCGCTTGGCCATAATTAGTGTCATATGCTGAGCTTTGTCCGCCATAGGCTTGACTGCCGGAGTAACTTGGAGCACTATAACCACCACCGCCATAGCCGGATTCCATGCCACCGTATTGACTCCTGCCATAAGGTCTTCCTCCATAACCACCACCGCCATATCCGTATTGCGTGCCACCGGCTTGCTGGCCACCGGATTCCATTCCACTGGATTCCTTCCCACTAGATGCCATGCCACCGGATTCCATGCCACCGTATTGATTCCTGCCATAGGGTCTTCCTCCATAACCACCACCGCCATATCCGTATTGCGTGCCACCGGCTTGCTGGCCACCGGATTCCATTCCACTGGATTCCTTGCCACCGGATTCCATGCCACCGTATTGACTCCTGCCATAGCCTTCTCCTCCATAACCACCGCCGCCATATCCGTATTGCATGCCACCGGATTCCATGCCACTGGATTCCTTGCCACCGGATTCCATGCCACCGTACTGACTCCTGCCGTAGCCTCCTCCTCCATATCCACCGCCGCCGTAGCCTTCTCCTCCGTACCCATAGCTAGTTCCATATTCACTTCCGTATCCACCATGACCCTCTTGTCCATAGTTTTTAGTACTGTAGTCAGCGGAAGAAAATGATCGCCCTTTTGAGTATCCATAGGTGTTGCTAGTACTGTACGAATCCTCTTTTCCAAATCCCTTATATTCTTCATTGCCCTTGATTGGATAATTGGGATTAATGCCGAATTCAGGCGAGCGTTTTCCTCCGTATCCGCTGCTGGCGCACGAAGCGCATGATCCGTAGAGATTACCACTCTCATATCCACTACTGTAGGGCAAAGGAGCTGCACTGTGTCCTCCATATCCTCCTCCCGTTCCATAACCACCTAGAGATTCATTTCCGTATCCGCTCTGCCCGGAATATCCTCCATATTTGCTGTATCCACCGTACGATTGGCTGGATTGATTATAGGCCCCACCACCACTACTTCCTCCTCCTGTACTGTAATAGTTCGGCCCGCCGTAACCACCATATGACTCGTTATAGCCCCCGTAACCTCCATGTCCGCCATAACCTCCGTGTTCGCCGTAACCTCCGTGCTCGCCTGAACCCATATGCCCACCATAACCTCCATGTTCGCCGTAACCTTTGTGTCCACCGTAGCCTCCATGTTCGCCGTAACCTTTGTGTCCGCCATAGCCTCCATGTACGCCGTAGCCTTTATGTCCGCCATACCCTCCATGTTCGCCGTAACCCATATGTCCACCATAACCTCCTTGTTCTCCGTAACCTTTGTGATGTCCACCATAACTTCCATGTTCGCCATAACCCGTGTGTCCACCATAACCTCCAGGTTCTCCATAGGGCATGGAGCTACCATGGCTGGTTGGTGCACCATATCCACCATAACTCATTGGTGCTGCACCTTCACCGTATCCAGAACCAGTCGGAGGGCTGTATCGTTCATAGCCACCATATGGCTGGTCGCTAACTGGAGCGCTGTAACTGTCATATCCAATGGAACCGTTATATTCTCCATATTCTCCTCCGAAAGCTTTGGGTTCACCGTAATTATCGTAAGAATCGTTGTAGTGGCCTACGCCACTGTATAAGCCCTGGTATGAGCCATAGTCACCTTGATAGGGTCCGCCATGCTTGGAATAACCTTCGTGGTAGGGATGCTGCGGGGCATAATGCGTACTTCCGCCATAGGCGGTGTGGTTGTAGCCCACCTTCCACTTCTCAAGGTGTATTCGGGGGAATGCGTGGTGATCGTTACATTTGAAGTAAGGATTCCTGAAAAGGAAAGAATTTTAACTTAATTTTCGCTTAGTACAGTTAGTTCCGCTATTCAGAGGTTGTGTGCTTGATTTGGGCTTCCGTAGTCCTTGTCAGTGCCCCGGCGCGAGCTTTGCGGGGCCGTTTGCAAGAAAAAATCATTTAACATTTTGTAATATAGAGACCCGCGCGTGGGGCCTTAGTAAACAAGGGGCCGGGTTCTGGCGAATGTAGTGAACCCCCTCTCGCGCTAAGCTTATGCGGATACCACGCTAAAAATATTCCTGGGCCTTTTGTAGGGGCTGGGTTCGGCGAACGCGCTGAACCCGCCTCCCGCCAGCTCTGATTCCTGTGGCTCACAGAGCGAGAGAAACAGGCCCAAGTTGGAAGAAAAGTCTACCTTGTTGTGTGTACGACGTGGCCACTACAAGTAACAGAAGCCTTACTACGTTTAATGAATGATATTTGTAGATACCGTAGGTAAAAAATCCCCAAGTGGGACCTTTCCCTGGTATCCATAAGCTCCGACGTTAAAAGAAACGACAGATTCCGGAATTTGGTTGGTAGCCGGCGCCTCAGTGCCGTCTTAACCCATGAGTCGGCAGGGTACTTGCCCCGGGGCTCCTCAAGCATTGGGAACCATTCCTGCTGTAGGGGCCTATAATGCTGTTAAGACGACACTGCCCTGGCGGGCGTTAAAATACTATAAGGATTTACAAGTTGCGCGCAGCGGCGCTCTGGGGAGCTGCGCCTTCTTCCCAGGACAGCCGTAAAATACTCCAAATATGAGTATGGCGGAGAGCCAACACCTCGTCCGCAGATAAAATGAAAAGGTATAGGCTAAGTGCTGAACCTTGATGCAACCTAATCTTCACTTAGGGGCCTCTCTAGTACAGGGATTTGCAAAGTGTGTTAGGTTTTCTCACAGAAGACCGTTTCAGATTTCAAATATGAGGATGAGTACGTGGGGGTGGGGCAAAAACGAGTCTGGAACAAGCCAATATTCAGAAAAAGCCCCGCCAATCGCAAAAGTTTGCGAACCCCGGATTTAACATGTCACTGGTATATTCTGACTTTATACTCGACCTTGCCATTGGTGAGAAAAGAGTCAGAAACAATGATGCGGTAAAAGGGCATACTCTACCTTGAGGTGGGTGTCTTGAAGACCCATTTAGGAGAATACCTCACTTTGTCGCAGTGATGGCAGATAAGTGTGCTCAGTCGGGTCTTTCGTATCTCCTGCAACTGATCTGGAATGGAAAAGAAAATGATAAGAGCAGCTGTGCCATGGATTCTAACTTTGGCTTTTGGAAATTCTAGTAATCGTAAGAAAGAGTTAAACCTGGCGTAAAAGAAGATGGTTGGCCTCCAAGTTCGTGCCAGAACCGATCTCCTTTCTTAAGTCTACGGAATTGAGCGGCAATAATGCAACTGAATGTAGGTCCAATTAAAGAGTAGCGAACAGGAATTTCGGCAATTCCACCGATGTACAAATCGATATCATCCACTGATCTGTGTGGAAAAATCCATAATAGCTGATTACAATGACAAAAGTGTGGTCTGTTCTGGTAGCGCAGTGCAGAGCGGAAACGAAATTTTGTGGGGCCGGGTTCGAAAATACTGACTTGGGTGGCCACTTGGGAGAAATAGGTACCGCTAATCTCCGAAAATCGTCTCATTAGTATAATGTCTGTACAGTCTCTGCCTTAGAACTACGCAGTGGAGTGACATCTTATGACCTTGTAGTTGAAGGGCCCTAAAACCCCAACAAGCCGAATCAGAAATATTTTGTGGGGGTTTTTTATAGGAAAAAATATTTTACATTTTTTAATATAGAGGCCCGCGCCCTGAGAACAAGTAGAGAAGGGCCTAAAAGCTATTAGAGGAGCGAAAGAAAAGGGAGGGCTAAAGATAAGCATAAAGAAAACAGAGTACTTAGCCTTCAATTGGACAGAACAGGAAAATAATGGCGACGTACTTTCTAGGGGTGAACAGGTGAAGAAGATGCAAGAGGTAAAGTAGGCCCTACTTAGGATCAACGTTACGAAATAGTGGGAAGGTAGACTCTGATGTGACCCATAGAATTAATTGGGGATGGTTGAAGTGGAGACAGGCAAGTGAAGTCCTGTCTGATGGGAGAGTCTCAATCAAGTTAAAAAGGAAGTATTACAGGGCAGTGGTTAGGCACGTAAATAGAATGCAAGTCGCCAAGATGCGAATACTGCAGTACATGAGTGGGAAGGTCGAGAGCTGATACAACAAGGGATGAGTATATTAGAGTTAGCCTGAGGATGGTGGACATCATGGAAAAAGTGAGGGATAGTAGGTTGAGGTGGTATGGACACGTAATGAGAAGAGTGGAGGAGGACATCGTTAGGTCCATTTCTGGAATGCAGGTGGTTTGAAGCACCAGAGGCAGAGGGAGACTGAAACAGACGTAGGAGCAAGTTGTTCATAAGGGTATGGTAGTGTGTAGGGTAGACGGGAACCTGGTGGGAGATAGGAGGAAGTGGAGGGCTAGAACCCGCAGACCCGACCCTGCTATAGGCGGGATAAGAGTATTATGATGATGACGACGACGAATACAGAAGTCTGCGTGCGTAGCGTTAGTGAACGTGGGGCCGGGTTCTGGCGAATGTGGTTAACCTCCTTCGCGCTGGCCCTGGTGCAGTGTTCCTCAAGCGTTTCTTATCGCAGCCCATTTGCGGTCCACTTGCGGGATCAGGTTAGAAAACAATTTAGGGGCCTTTGTAGGCAAAATCAGGTAATATAAAGTCCCGATTCGGGGCCTTAGTAAACGTGGGGCTTGGTTCGGCAAAAGCACTGAACCCGCCTCGCCCCGGCCTTGGTGTAGTGTTGCTCAGACGTTACTGATCACAGCCCACTTGAAAAATCATACAATATAAAACACTGTGGCCCACTAGCCCCTTACCTAACTCAGTGCTTACATGAAGACACCTGACCAAATGCATATGTAGGAATAAAATTTGGGTTCATCAGAAAATTTTCGTGGTCTAGTGGTGGGTAGCAGACTGCACCTTGAGACGCTGTGGTAGTGGATCATAATAATTAGTAGCGTAACAACACAATGTGAGACCCTTGGCAAATTTTTAGACTGGGGTCCTGGAAGCATTGAGCTCGAAGCTTTGTGACAGATTTGTGTTTTTAGATTGGAGAGCTTTAGAGACTGTCTTTCTGTATTCAAAATGATATATGATATGGGACGGGGCACTTGGGGCCCTTCGCATTTTGCAAGTCTTGCCAACTATTGTTATGCCACTGATATTAATATACTGTTGTGACAGGTATTATTTCTTCTACAATCCCCTTGCGGGCTACACCGTTAAATACAAGAACCACTGGATCGCCAAGTTTTATATAAGACGAATACAAGGATTGTGACTCATAGGCTACCCTAACACTGGAGACTGCTACATGTGTCTTTTAAACCTGCTTCTGTGACATGCAAAAGTATTGAGAATTGCGCTTGAGAAGACAAAATGCCACATCAGAGCTCCACTGCATTGCATGTAGTCAACTGCAACGTCTGCTCTTTGAATTTCTATTGGCTGTTAAATTTGTGTGCTCTTTACTTGCATTTATGGCGCGGTCAGGTCTGCGAGTTCTAACCCTCGACTCCCGCCAATCTCTTAACAGGTCCCCGTCCACCCCACACACTACCATATCCCTACGGACAGTCTGCTACCACTTGGTGCTTCCAACCAACTGCATTCATGTAAAGGGGCTAACGAACTCCTCCTTCCCTCTTCTCAATGCAGTTTTCCTCTACTTTAGGGTTGCCATAATTGTCGGACCACCGACCGGGACATCCCCCCCTTAAAAATATTTTTTCAACAAAATGGCAAGAATTCATATTATAAACATTCATAGCTTTATTAAAAAATTCCATAATCCTTTCACTAACGCATTGAAATATAAAATATTTTAGAGGACCCAAAAAATCGTTAGGATCAATCAGTGGCTGATCTGGGTGGGGGGTAGAACTTCAAAAAATGTGCGCCCCAAATATTTTTAAATATTCATAATCCCCGAGTATACATCTAGCTTACAATGACCTACCTTCAGTGGTTTAGTCAACTACAGATTGGACTGCAACTGTTGGACTGGCAGTATAGAATTGGGGATAGCAATGCAAAAATGTTTCATCAGTTGCGCCCCTTTCAGGCAGTGAGGGGGGAGCAATTGCTGCATTGCCCCTCGTCTGGATCCGCCCCAGGGATCAATGGTGGATCATTCCCGAACTGTCAGTTTCACTGGCAAAATGTGATGTGCTTTCATGGACGAATCTGTACCAAATCTCTAGGCATGTACTGTATATGCGCAGTACTGAATGCAATGATATTATTAGAAAATAATTGTTTAACAAGCGAAAATTTTAAATCGGCCGGGACAAATGACTGTCGGATCGGGACACTGGGACACAGACCTCAAAACCAGGACGTATGGTAACCCTACTCTACTTGCTATTTTATCCCTCTCTTTACATTAACTAGCTTCGACTCCAATTTTCCTTTGCTTTCTTGGTTTTTCCTAACTGGATTCACATCCCAGAATAAGAAGCCGTGACCAGTCGTGTTTTGGAACATTGGAGAAGTGAAGAAGGCACTCAGTGAAGGCACTTACTTGTAGAGATAAGCCAATTTCTTAATGACCTCCTTGTCAATGAGCGGATAAAGGTCATCAAACGAGTAGGCTTTCCTGTAGCCACAGAATTTCCTATATTCGTTGTATCCCGGAATGCCGTGATCTCGTCCACGGTTGATATTGAAGGAGATTAAATCTAGGCCACAAGTTTCGTTCTTAGCTTTAAAAAGGTAACGAGTAACCTATGAAAATAATGACACGTATGGTTGATAATTAACGGGAGTCATCTAAAACGTAATTGAGTTGTCCGTGGTGAAGTTGATGGGAACCCTGGAACTGACCAAGTCAATTTCCCTATTGATAAACATTGCCACGGACAATGTTTTGAACGCTCTAATACCTCTTGGGTAATGGAAGTGTCGGCTCTTTCTTGCCATTGTGTCATCAAGCTTAAGAAGTACTTGTCCATCAGTCCTGGTTGTAGAGTCTCATAGGGTGTAAAATACTTGTCTCTCAGCCATCCCAATCGACCACTACCATATTCCCTACTGTGGTATTCGATGATACCCTGCAAAGCGAAATTAATTTGATCATCTTTTCACCAGATTTTGAGGGATATCGTGGTAAGGGTTTACTCAGGCCAGTCTACCGAAACATGGATGAGATACTTACATAAATTAGGGAATGTCCAACACGAAGTGCGGCTGTTGCGAACTCGTTGATCGCTGTTGGATTTACCTTATGATCATAATCGTAGGAGTAGCCGCTGTATTTCAAGGTGAGGCCGTTGGTTTCCATGAAATCAGGACCTTGGGAGGGAAGAGGGGAGAAAAAGAGATAATGACTAACCACTTCCTAAACGGTTTTTCAGGATTTCATGGTAAACGACGCTAGATTTTTTAAACTGAAATCGCTTGAAAAGACTTATAATTACTAAGGGCAAGTGTCTTTACCCAGCATCGCTGGTAAATATTCATAATAAGTGATGTACTGCATAGTTGCTCCAACTATACGCCTAGTTTCTTGATACAGGTATTCATCATCCCATCCGGGGTTAATTCGATATAATTCATAGGCAATGTAGTTATGGTAGCGTGCACTCACTATATGCAGCCCAGTCAACCATGGGTGCATGTTGGCACGAGTGTCACCTGTAAAGTTTTAAAAGAAAGAATGAAAAGCAAGCCCTACTAGAGTCACTATGTGCTGCAGGGCATAATCGGAAAGGAAGTTCCATTTGTAAAACTTTTCACTGCCACACTGCAGCCATGACTGCGCTTTGGCTTTCCCCATTTATTGGAGAATCACAGGTGTCATCAGGCAACCAGGTGTCATAAGTCATTTCTCCTCAACTCCCAATCAATAGAATAACGGCAGCTTGTTGAGTTACTGGTTCGATGGTTGGAGGTGGACACACCAGTTCTCGTCTGATCACTGAAGTTAACTAACGTGGGTGACCGCTTGGGAAAACTGGGTACCGCTAATGCCCAAAAATCGTCGCATTAGCATACAATCTGTCCAATCTCTGCATTAGAACTATGCAATGGACGGGGTTCTAATGACTTTGTAGTTGAATGGCCTTTCGCCCCTGTGGGAGAAACGGTCTTCTTCCAGACGGGAAATAAAAGTGTGACTCCTGAGCTGCGAGATCCTGGATTGCTGCAGGGATGCACCTTCGTTGCCGACTATGCATAACAGGAAAGAGGAAGGAAGGCCCAGAATTAGCACTCAGTGATTCTTATTTGTTCTTGCGCCTTAAGAAATTCGTTACTGCTCAGTGTTTCCCGGATGATGTTGGTTGCAATAAAAAAGATGGTTATCGTCATCATACTTGGTACCAACACATGGTACATGTCTAAATAATGGTGGGAACTATGTCGAAAAAAGGACCTCATCATCCTCTTGCCCTTATCCACTCTCACTGCCATACCCCGAAGTAAAATTTGCTCACACTTCACCTTGGATCTTCTCCTGCTCCAGGTACTTCCAATAAGCTGCAAGCCCGTAATGGACATAACGAGCTCCTCCTTCCCTCTTCTGTTCACATGCTCATACCATCTCAGTCCATTCCCTGTCATCCTTTCCGCCATGTGCTTTACCCTGAGGCTACCTCTGATGCACTATTTCCGAATTCTGAGTGCCCTTGACACCCAGCTCATGTACCATGTAAGCATTCTCATTTCAGCTACTTGCATTCTCTTTTCGTGGCTTTCAACTTTATTCGGACACTTTAAACACACAAGATTTCAATTGGTTGTACCCACTTCAACCGCCCCACATCGATCCCATGGGTCACATCTTCATCTATTTCCCCATTGCTCTGGAACACTGATCCTATATACTCAACCTCTTGTACCTTAGCCACCACCTCGCCCCCGGAGAAGATGTCACAGTTGTGTCCCTGTCCTTCCTAATTGAAAGCCAGATGCCCTGTATTCTTCATGTTCACCTTCAAGCCCCCTGAAGCTTCAGTCTTTTTCTCCAGTCAGCATCTCATCCATGCTGTTTCTACACTAATGCGGCGATTATTGGGTATTCCCAAGCGGCAACCCATGTTAGTACTAGCTGGGGTTGTGTTGCTTAACTTCAGCTCGTCCACAACCAGAATGAAGTGGTAAGGGTTTAATGCATCCCTACCTTCACTTGGAAGCCTCCAGTATATCCCAAAATAATGTCAAAAAGTAGGGATGCATTGAATAATATTGTATCGCAATTTATCTACGGAACTTACTTTCGGAATAGATCTCCTACAAGTGACATTGTCATGATGTTTACCTGTTTTGACTCGGTAACAGTCAGAAGGCTCGGTACATTTATGTTCAGTTACTGGTAGGTAAGAATGTCCATATTTCTCAATCATGATCAGCTGACCTGTGAGGAATAGGCAATGTTAGTTAACAGAGGTAGATATAATAAGACATTCCTGGTTCCTCAAATGTGATTCAATTTTACCATATTTGTAAGATCTCAGGCTCTTAGCTTCATCTTCAGTCACACCATAAATATGGGACCCGTCGATGAATGATGTAACTTGATTAATCTGTTCTCGTCTACCTGCAATTATTTGTGAAACTAAGTAGAACATTTCGAAAACTAAGTTGACACCAGATCAGCTAAAATAGTTCTACCGGCTGACCATCATTTTGGAAAGAAGCGATTACTCTTTCGAAATATCTACCCGTTACTTACCCACATAGGCTCCCTTGTAAACACTGCTTCCATATCGATTGCCATAATGATTTTGACCATAATTTTCATGAGTGATGACTGCCAAAGATCTAGTGAATTCCATGCAGCCTGTATACGCACCACCATAGGATTTCTTGTGGCACTGGTACAGGTAGTCATTTTGAGGTATTTGGATGGGCATACATTCTGGATGTAGCAGTTGAGAATTATCGTAGATGGCTTTAGCACAGCACATCAAACCATGGCCGCCTCTGGCTATAATAATGCTTTTTTCATTAAGGAGCAATTTTATTCATGTTCTCTCACAACTCATAACGGTTAATATTTCCCCATTATCAATCATTGGATCATAGGAGAGGATTACACGCTGCCAAGCAAGAAAATACTGATAAAACTTGGGGAGAGGGATATGAATAGTGTCAGAGGTTACATACCTAGGGGTTAAACTAACAAATGATAGGGGATACCTAAAAGCAATGGAGGAAAGCATCATTCATAAAGGTTGGTTGGCATGGTTCACTGTTGATGATCATCTTGGATCATTCACTTGAAGTGAAACATAAAGTGAATTCACTTCTTGTTTGTATGTATCATCCAAAAAATCCATAAATGAACTCCCGTCCACTTCAATTGACTTTAAAAGATGGCGCTAAGTGAAGTGCCAATGAATGAATTTCAAAAAGAAACGGGTTTACACAAATCACTTCTAATGAATCACCCCAGTGAATCATCAAAAGCGCCGTAAAATCTCACGTAAAGTCCACATCTCAAATATAGTCCGCACCCGTCTATAATCCGCATTAGAGATAGGTATGTTTCAAATATAGTCCGCACTCATGTATAGTCCACACTTTAAAATTCCTACTGTAGCCAGTGGCGCAACTTGTAGGGGCAATGAGATCAAATGAATATGAACATGAAATGTCAGATCGCTCTGATGATGAAATTGAAATGTGCAAGATTTTATATAGCATTATCATAAAAATAAGAACGTACTGCGTAAAGTCGTGTTGTTAAGTGGAATAAAATGTTCAGAAAGTGAGGAGCAGTTTTCATTGAGAACCCTTGGTTTCATTTATAGTCTACCCTCGCATATAGTCCACATTAAATGACCCTATGTTTTGTGTATGATCTGCAGGCACTCAGTGAGATTTTATGGTGATCCAGAAATGGAACATGACTCAACTTTGTTTATCCGTCATCCTGGATGATCACTTTGGATGATTTCCTGTTTACACAGTTCACTGGGCAATCATTTTGAGGGAAGCATCATGGATTATTATCAAGGAGGCTGAATTATTAAGAAGGCTGACTAAGAAAACTGACAATTGATTCATTCTCAAGGTATGAAATGGTTCTATGCATTAGTAAAAAGTAATGGACTGTATGAAGGTAGCCCAAAGAAGGTTAGGTAGGATGGCCCTAGGGGGAAATAGGTTTAGAGCTCACTGAAGAAATTCAGCGAAATAATGGGTGATCTACATTTGAACATAGAATAATGGGTAGTAAGTTGACATACTTATGCAAGATATGGGGACTACATAAGAAAAATTCAATATGGCAGGTTAATGCATGGATAAACATTGTGAGAGTGTCTACCACCTGGGAGAGGAGGATAAACAGGATAATGAAGAAGATAGGCATAACATCCCAGAGAGGGCGAGGAGGAAACAATGACAATGCAAAAGTTAGTATGGTACAAAGTTAAAGAATGGGGGTTAGAACAGTGATGCCAGAGCATGGGTGGAATAACAGGAAAGAAAATGCTGAGGGTGAATGGGAACAAACTTAAGAGAGGGAGGGAGGTAATTCATAACACGTGGGAGAGCTTGCTTCTGCTTTGGGTAAGAGCAGGGTTACTGAGAACAAAACAGAGGATGACAAAGATCACAGGCAGAGAGGAGGGCTGTGGATTGTGTGGGGATCAAGTTGGGAATGTCAGGCGTGTGATACTGGCATGTCCAATGCTGGACAATGGCAGGAGGGGTTGGGGAACCTTACATTTCAAGAGGTACTGTGGGTGTTGCTGTGGAAAGACTAGAATGGGTGTAAAGAACAAAGATGTTGCTGGGGTGCTGATGGAAATCTAGACATATAGGTCTAGCATAAAAAAAATCTCACTAGCAAAGTACCCATCACATATTCACATCAAAAATAATGATCTGCTCCTTATAATTCATTTCACCTTACCTTTGTAGACAGGTGTGAAATTGATATCGTGATTTATGAATTGTCCCCATTGCATAATCATTAGAGAGTTGTAATATACAGGATGACTGCTGTCGCGACATATTTGACTACTTATCAAGCGGGGATTTGGCAACATATCACCACTGGTGCTTTTCCTGGGGGTTGACACTCCTGCAAGATAAGGAACATGATAAGAGAATCAGGGCACATTTCCAGAGTGTGACCATAGTTCCCTCTAATATTTCTCATAGCTGTGCATTGTAACAGTGCCCTTGAGTAAATACCATTAAAGAAACCAATTATTAATTGACGGTGGGTGGAAAGTAATATACTTATGCCATCCCTTTCAAGGTCATTAAAATCTGTGCATAGTCACGCACTTGCACACCTTTTTGGGGGTGGGGGCGGTGATGAGAAAGGTGAAATGCGTTTGCACAGTGAGTGTTGGACTCCTGACTAAAGCACCTACTTTTGTCTTCAGGACACTGGCACAGAACCATTTAACACTTTTCTTCAGGCTAGGCTTTTGTTGTGTCGTTAAGGGTTCACTGGTCAATAGTGTGAGCCTAGGATGCTTCTTAGGGCAACAACGGAAGTGAGCAGCCTGCTTCCTAATTGCATGGGTGTGTGGCTGTTGCAATTGGATGTAGTGAATTCCAAGACTGTGTGGTCATGCAGTTGTCAACTTGTACAGACTTGCATGGGAGACAACGTATTCTCACGTGGTTTTTCATTAACAAAAAAGACGTCTGGCAATGGACTTCAACTTAGAGAAGCTTTTTTAACACTGTCGAAGTCAAAAAGAATGAGATCCGAAGAACCGCGACGGGACCCGCAAGAGCAAACCGTGCAACTGTGACTGCACACCGTGGTGGTTGTCGCCCTTAGTCTAATTCGCTCTTCTTTTCATGAAGTATGTCCTGAGACCCTTTCCCCTCCCCTCCCCCTTTCCCCTCAGCATGGTGTTGATGATCCCTGCTGTACACTGCGTGATCCATTTGCGACAGGTGAAGAATATGTGGTGGGCGTAGTCGTCCACCACTAGGGCAGAACGGACACGCAATGGAGTTACTTGCACAGCCTAGAGGGAACTATGTGACTATTAATGTCCACTTACCATTGCCATAATGTGCCGGTAACAGTCTATCGAATACAATGAATGCCCTGCCCCAGTTAGGGTAATCTAAATTGTTACATCGTCCGTCGTAAGTTCGATACTTGGTAGGTTTACAGCCTGTGTAATCACCTTTATAAGTGTGGTTAGACTCATAATTAATAGCTCGAAGATCATAATTATAATTCTGTTGAGGGGTTTGGGTTTCGCTGTCAGTTGGATAATAAGCTCCACTGTCCTTGTACCCGTACGCATGATCATTAGGATATTGTTCATCGTACTTTCGGTCCAGATCGTTTATAATATTCCCAATTTTTTCATAATCTTCATCCCTATAAATACGAACAGACCTACACATTCGGGTTACAAAATTTAACTAAAAAAGTGAAATGAAATTTACCGCTAGTCACGTTTCATAAACAGCATGGGTTGTTATATATAGCGTGCAGAACAGTAACAGCTGTAGGTGAGCAGTGAAAGAAAGGGTCATTTGGGTTCCTTCAGTCATTCCAAGGGTCATTTGGGAGTGGAATGCTCTTTGTGAGGGTAATGTGAGGAACTTTCTGAAAGAAGGTGCCATTATAGCAGGCAGGGAATGGATGGGAGAACGGATGCTATACTTCAGACTCCTTGGGGTCTTCAATGAATTAAGCCTGGTTCCATGGCACGCGACACTGACGACAACTGCAGACGAAATGCCACATAAACTGGTGACGTAGTAGCTCCACTTTTTGGTAGGGTAGTGTAAAAACAACCAAAAAGTGAAGTTACTGGATTAGTTTCAAGGGTTGGGGTATAAGCCAGGCAGCCATAACAGGATGAACCCTTAGGAGGCTGCCCGCGGGAGGTGAGGAGGAAGGTGAAAGGATGGAGGAGAGGGCAACTTTGCAGCACCCAACATTCTTTACCAACCACCCATGTTGGTATTGACGTGGGCTTGCGCTGCTTAATTTCAGTGATCTCACGGGAACTAGTGTGTCCAACGCAACTTGGCTGCACAAGTTGAGAGGTAGTCTATTGCATTTGTCACAAGCGTCATTCGCATCTGATAGGCTAAGCGGGGGGTGCGGGCCGCACCGGGTGACACCACTCGCACCATGAGAAATGAGGTGACATCAAAGCAGAAGAAGCGGCTTTTTTCAGGAGAAGGGGTGTGCCAGGGGGGTGACGCCAACCCTAGCAACGCCACTGGATAGGCTATCACCATTTTCACAACGTCTGCTCGCTGAGTATCTGTTGGCTGTTAGATTTTCGTGCTGTGGATGTTTTAGAAGAATTTAAACCTAGCGTGATTTTTCTCCTGCCACTGAACCACAACAGGCACAGTTTCTCTCAGTGTCTGGGGTTGACGTCATAATTTTGCCGTCTGCTTGAGCACTATTCTCGCCAGTGTTGTGTGCCACGGAACCAGGCGTTCGAAATTAGGACTGAGAGTCATTCTCTCCATTGCCAATTTGGCCTATCAGGGCTGGTTGCAGTGTATTAAATTACAATTACAATCAGCATTTACTTCAAAATTGACCTGCCAAGACGCATTGTTCATTTCTACTGGCTGCACTTTGCCATAGCAACACGTAAGGTGTTAATGAAACCTGTTGTGCACTTAAGAGCGTGCGGAACCAGGAGTTGCTTCAGGAGACACGATAAATTATTGCTGACGAGGCCCAGTCTTAGGCATGTGCAGCCTGTATGGCTGTACAGGGCCCCGCTACCACATGCATAAATTTAAAAGATGCATGCAGAAAGGCATTATTATAACAGAATTTTAAAGTTTTAACATTGTAGTCACTTGGGGACCCCAAAAGGTTTCCCCGCGCAGGCCCTACCCCCAAATGCCAAAGACCGTGCCTGTTTCAGACACTCTTTGTTTGTGTCAGCGCATTATTCATCCTGGGTACGCACGTCTAGTAGTTACATACATCCTTACTTAAATGAGATGAATTTCAGGGCGTTGATAATTACGTATTGTTTCCTCTCCTTGGACGAGGCCTTGTCATTGGCATTCAAGAATTCGTTGTAGTACCCCTGGCTTGTATATGGCTTGGAGTACAGATCTTGACGAAATTGACAACAGAGTAATTGCATTTTTTTTTAACTGAATTAGAACTAGAAATTGAATGTTTACATCTACTACCAGCAGTATGGGGTAGCAGTGTGACCAGTTAATTGGTCCACTCATGTCCAACGCCGGTCAAACGAAATGGGAGGCCCTGGGCAAGTAAATGTGGGAGGTCCAGTCGCATAGCGTATCAGTAGTTGAGCTTCTGTCAGCATCTTAATATGCAAATGCCATGGTACACCACACGGGACCTCGGTTTTACCTCTCATCCGAAAGATGGTGTACTCAGGGCCTCTCTCGCCGACAGAAGAAATCACGCCTTGGTCCAATATCGAACTTAGAACCATTGACGCAGCTACCGAACATGCTACCCACTGCGCCACGGAGGCGGGTTACTACGCAGGTGTAGATGAGGCAAAATTTCCCGGTATAGGAGCTCGCCCCCTGGAGTTTGTGGAATTCCCCAACGAACAGTAGACCTATGATAAATAAGCATAAGGGTTACAATTTTGGTCAGCAACCGGCTGTGGAAAAAACGGGATCCGAAACATTCGCCCCCGACATTTCGTCCCCGACGTTTCGCCTCCGACATTTCGCCCCCGACATTTCGCCCCTGAGTACTTTTTGCCCCCGGAGCTTTCGCCCCCACACATTTTGCCCCTCGGACGTTTCGCCCCCACACATTTTGCCCCTCGGACGTTTCACCCCCAAACATTTCACCCCTGGGATGGCAATGGAATTTTACTTTGTTTGCGTATAAGAAATATGCGGCAATTTCGGAAAGAATTCTACATATTGTGGAGGACATCAACAATAGAAATTTAATGGACTTTCTGAAAGGCATAGCACACAATGTTGAATTTTAGTTTATGTTTGTGGGTTGTGAACATCGCCAAAAATGAGGGAGAATAGGCTGAGGTGGTATGGACAGGTCATGAGAAGAGGGGAAGAGGCGCTCGTTAGGTCCATTCCCGGAATGCAGGTGGTAGGTAGCACCTGGGGAAGGGGGAGACCGAAACAGATGTGGAAACAGGTTGTGCATAAGAACATGGCAGTGTGTGGGGGGACGGGGACCTGGTTGCAGATAGACGGGAGTGGAGGGCTAGAACCCGCAGACCCCACCCTGCCACAGCCGGGATAAGGGTGTGATGATAATGTTGATGATGACTCAGAAAAAGGTTTTCTGTTTTTCTAAATAAAAACAGAATAACGGGAGAAACATCCGAGGGGCAAAAAGTACTCAGGAGTGAAAGGTTGGGGGCGAAATTTCCGTAAACCGAAAAAAACACTGTCCAATATACAGTATTAACATTGTGTCCATTTAGAGGGACAAGACGGGTACCCGAACCTGCCATAGGCGGGAAAAGTGTTTGGAACTCAGGACCTACAGCAGCGCCGCTGGACATGCTGATAGAAAGATCCACCAGATAGCGCCCTTCTGGAAAAAAACTAAGAAACATTCCCAAATTTCTGTGGCCTTAGTTTAACAGATTTTCTGAGGTTGTGGGAGAAAGGTTTTTTTGGGTCTTTGGGGGAGGGAGGCACTCGTGTACGTTTGTACTGCTGGCAATAGTTCCTGATTAAAATTAAAATGTTACGACGACCTACCTCTGGCCAACAACTGCTTTTCCAAGTTGTCACGTTTTTGAAGCATTTCCGTTCCATGTTCGAAGGCGTCCATCAAATTGAAGGAATAGTCTCCTGAATTCCCCTCGTAAGGAGGGTCAGGAGAAGGAGGAGTAGGTATCGGTGTCATGGTATTTTCTTCGGAATCTAGAGTCCACAATTGACATCGTCATAAGGCAAGTAAGGGGTTTTAGGGCATCCAAAAAGAAATCTCATGCCCATTCATTCAGCAAATATATGATGTCGCCCTTACGTGGAGTCTCCTCGGTTGTGCATTCGCCATCTTGACAAGAGTCCTTATTCGCATTCCTTTCTTCTTTGTCGGTATAATCTTTATTTTCTTCTACAAGACCTGTTTCGAGTTCCACCGGGGTATGGTCATCATATGAAATTTCATCTTCTGAATAGCTTAGAGCTATGCCAATTAGAGCCCCCCAAAATAATAAATACAGCCATCGAGACATAGCTGGTGGCGAGGACCAATAAATATTTTACTGTAAAAACAAATGATAAAATTAAGACATATCCCTTTCTAAAACGGGTCTTTAGGGTATGGTAGTGGAGACTGTTGTACCTAGGGCCACTTTTTTAAAAAAATTATTGTAGCTTTAGCCCTAATAACATTTTCTTGGGGGTCACCAGTCTCAGTTGATGCTTTGATATCTTATTGACATAATTACCATATAGGCCTATATGTAACCCACCAACTCACCTGAAAAAGATTCAAGGGAAAAAAGTGAGAGGGTGCAAAGTAGAACATGGTACAATATGCTTATGTACCTTGAAACAGCCACCTTGTACCTTGGGCCATGCTTACAAATATGCTGCTAAAATCATAGTTAACTTGACTTTCATTATCGAAATTGTGTTTTACATGTATACAACCAAATATTGACAACAAACATGACAATTTTTGTCTAATTTGACAAGCAAAAATCATAAAAATACGTTTCCCACTCATTAGAGAGCTTGAGTGATCCGTTAGAAAACAACGTATGTTATGCAAAGCAGACGAATTACAGTACGTCCTGTGCAGGTGCACATGTCATTATTAGGAATTTTGCCCATGCACAGGACGTAATTCGTCTGCTTTGCAAAACATGCGTTGTTTTCTAATGCATGATTCAAGTTCTCTATTGCCTTCTACCCCAACACACAGATAGTGAACCCAATAGCCACATTTTATGCACCTGCACCATCAGGGCCCGCTCTAGGATGGTGCAACCCGGGCATAATTTAGGAGCCAAATTTTAGCCAAAATTTAGGATCGCCATTTTGGCTGTAAGTGTGAGAAAAACTGCTGCTTGAACTTGCATTATATTCTTAAGGGGCGGCAATTTGTGTTTTTGTCTGGGGCGATGTAAGCACTAGAGCGGACCCTGGAACCATTTTTCTCCACTGCTGTCATTTTTGGTTTAATTCCAACATCTGAAAGACACAAAATAAATGTTGTTCCTCTTAATTTGTGCCATGAACAACTGGCTCATGGTACAAGATGGAATTGTGGCCGGCTGGGCCCTAGGTGCAAGGGTATGCACTTTTCAACAATAATGTCTACTGACACACAATTATTTCAGGTAGTTGATAGAGTTTACGCTCATTCTACTCACCAAATAATAGGATAAAATAGTAACATTGAATGTAATCTGTGTAGATTAGTTTAATGAAAAATCACACTCAAATGGAAGCAAAAATGTTTACTTTTTATGTCCAAAAATTTTTTTTTGACATAGCAACGTGGTTGGTTTTCAAGCACGCCAAAACTCACAAGTATATACCTGTATGTCCCTAAGAATGACATATCACCATAACAGCTACCTAAATAGCGACATGTGCCAGATATTCAAAGTGGTTCTAGGTACACCATGGTGTAGGTACAACAGTCTCCCCTACGTTAAGTCCAGATGAACAGACCAGACGGTTTATTGTAGCAGCAGTAAGAGCGCAGGGATATAGGCATGAGCCTGACTCCTGTTGCATCATAGTTATTGTGCAATAGGTCAGACACCACGCAACATTATAACCACCCAACAAAGCATTAATTTACCGCTTTGTTGGAACAAACTGCAAAGCAAAGGGAAGCCTGGAACATCCAAATTGGCCCTGGTCGACGTAGGCTCTTCTGGGAAGTGATGTAAGAATTACACCTACCCACGTGTTCCCGCTGTGCATTGAGACCTGAACTCCTGGGAAAAGCGGATCTTGGTGTTTGAAGGGCACTAGGTGGTTGGGACCCCTAGTCTCTAACACACCACTTTGGCCACACCTTCCTGTGGAAAACGGGCGGTCGGACAGACACTCGGTCTGATTAATTGGCCAAAGTGGACGCTTCTCGCCCCTTACTCTCTCTGACAGTTACCTGTCTGAGCAACCCTGACGACCTGAATGGGCGTCCACTTTTTGGGCTCCGCGGTGGGCGGGGCCTGCGGACGGAGAATTCAAAATCTGCACATACATGATGCAAAATTCAAAAGTTGTCAAACCTCTGGAGCAGGGGATTAAGACCCCACTGCCGGCGGCCTTCAGGGGTGCGCTAGCGGGCCCCACACCATCATCAGTAGATCACAATGTCATGGGGGGTAGGGTCCTTGAGGGGTCCCATGGCAGATAGTGCACTGAGGGTCATCTGTGTGGTAGGTCAGATCCCCCCACAGCAAGTGGCACCAATTTTCCTGCAGGGTTCAGACGCCTGGCTGGGGTGCCTCCAGTCAGTGCATGCCTGGAAAGCAGTGGGGCAAACCTTAGATTAGGGACCTGGAATGTGGGGATCCTTACTGGTGAAACAGGGGAATTAGTTAATACTATAAAGCAGGGGTGGCCAACGTTTTCAGCAGTTGGGCCAAATTTAAGAAATAACATTTCCTGTTGGACCACACACCTACTTTTTTGGTTGAATTAAAGTAAACAAGCAAGCATGCTGCAGCTTTCACCACATCACCACTACCAAGTGTGTGACATTGTGGTCAAACCCTTGCCTGGTTGATACTTACTCATGATGTTGCATTGGTGATGTGCAATAATGTTATGTTCATTTGACCTAGCTCTATGGGCCATGTTTTGGCCACCCCTGCCCTAAAGCAGAGGAGGATTACCATAGCGTTTCTCCAGGAAACTAGGTGGAAGGAGGATAGATCAAGGACCAATCAAGAGGGATATGAGCTCATCTATGCAGCTAGTGAAGGGGGACAAAATGTGGTGGATATATTATTAGAGATGGAGCTGCAGCAAGGGATCACCCTAACGAAACGAACCAATAGCAGGCTACTGTTGGTTACAGTGATTTGGCAAGTAGTGCTCCACTTCATCAGTGCATATGCCCCCCAGGCAGGTCTTGATGAACTCACCAAGATGGGTTTCTGGACATACTTTGGTAAATGGTACACTCACTAACCAAAAAGGTGGGGCAGTGTAAAGGGTATGAGCACTTAGTTGTTTGGTGGGTACTTTAATGCCCACATAGGCAAGGATAGGCAGTGATATGGGGAGGTACATGAGATATGGGGGTATGGACCAGTTAGTATATAAGGGCAACAAATTCTTGACAGAGCACAAGCACACATCATTGCATTGGTGAATACATGGTTTAAAAAATGGGCAAGCACCTGATCACATTCCAGCCTCCACAAGGGATGTCACAGATCGATTTCTTCATGGTCAGAGGGCAGCAGAGAGCACTGGACACTCCCCAGTGAAAATTTCCAAAAGGAATGTGGCCATACAGTAGGTTACTTGCAGTATGTTAGATACCCCAGTGAAAGCAGCAAGCAAGGCACATTTTTGGAAAGGAGAGCAGGTCATCAGGTGGTGGAAATTACCCACCAAAACGGAGGAATTTGCTCAGGAAATACACAGGCAGGTAGACTGAGATTGGGAAGGGGCAGCTGATACCATGTAGGACAGGGTCGCCAGAAAAATTAGAAAGTGTGGAAAAGCCATTTTAGGCCAGGCTAGAGTAGGTGGTACTTTCCAGGGCAGGCAGTCATGGTGGTGGAATGATGAAGTTGAAGCAGCCATCAAGCAAAAGAAGGCTGCTTGCCACTGGTGAATGGAGAGAGGGAACCAGGAATCTATAATACAATGTAGGTCAGGCCAAGACCACAACTGGGAGGATCATTGCCATGGCCAAACACCAGAAGTATGAGGCCCTCTATGATCAGTTAGCGACCAAGGAAATGAAGAGAGAAGTTTTTAACTGGCCAAGGCTAGAGATTGGGCAGCCAAAGACATACCCCAAGCCATAACAGTGAAGGATAGCAAAGGTAGGATCCTGTTTCCCCCATCTGAGGTAAAGAGGAGGTGGGAAGAGTATTTCCACTGCCTCTTGAATGCAGCAAGAGCAGAGTTCGACATTGACACCCATCCTACATCTTCAGGGGGTGGATATTGTGACAAAGGGGGAAGTTGCCAGGGCACTTAGAAAAATGAAAACTTAAAAAGCCATAGACCCATACAGAATCCTGATTGAAGTGTGGCGTAGCCTAGGGACTACTGCAATCAGGTGGCTAGAGAAACATTTCAATAGGATAGCTAGGGGAATTAGAATGTCATTTCCATGGTGTGAGATTTGGATAGTACAACTCCTGAGGGAGCGGCGAGTTGCGTTGGACACACCAGTTCTCGTCTGATCACTGAAGTTAAGCAACGCAAGCCCAGTTAGTACTGACATGGGTGGTCGCTTGGGAAAGCTGGGTACTGCTAATACCCAATAATCGTCGCATTAGTGTAGTGCCTATGCAGTCTATGCATTAGAACTATGCAGTGGACGGGTCCCTAATGACTTTGTAGTTGACGGGACCTTAAACGCCAACAAACAACAACATACAACTACTCAAGGGAAAGGGGGTGTCCAGGATTGTGGTAACAGGTGAAACATATAAAGCAAATGAGTGATTCCATGAAGCTCTGGGAGACAGTAACAGAATGCCATCTGCAAGATAGAACTAATGTCCATGCAAATTAATTTGGGTTTATGGCAGGCAGCTCCACACTAGAATCAATCTTCATTCTCGGGTAGATGATAGAAAAGTATAGGGCAGCAAAGAAAGGTTCTGGAGAAGGCTTATGATAGTATTTCATGACAGGTAGTTTGGGATGTATTAAGAAACAGGGGGCAGAAGAGGGTTTCATCTGAATAGTTCAGGATACGAACAATGGTTCCATAGCCAGCATAAGGAAACCTTGGGGAATTACTGGAGCTCCCCAGTAAAAGTTGGGGTGCACCAAGGTTCAGCACTAAGCCCATACCTATGCGTTCTGGTTATGGACGAGCTGCTGACAGGAGTAAGGGAATGGGCCCCTCAGTGCATGGCATTTGCCAACGATAAAACAGTGACTGCAGAGAACAGGTAGAGGAGGGCCTAAATGATACTAGAGGAATGATAGAAAAGGGAGGGCTAAAGATAAAAATGAAGAACATAGAGTACTTAGCTTTCAAATGGGAAGACCAGGAAAATAACGGTGAAGTGCGTTCTAGGGGCCAACTGAATTAAAAGGTGCAAGAGGTAAAGTACTTAGGATCAACTTTCCAAAGCCATGGAGAGATAGACTGTGATGTGACCCATAGAATCAATGAGGGATGGTTGAAGTGGAGACAGGCAAGAGGAGTCCTTTATGATAGGAGGGTGATAATAGAGCCAAAAGGGAAGTTCTAAAGGGCAGTGGTTAGGCCAGCTATGCTGTATGGATCGGAGTGTTGGGCAGTAAGGAAGAGTCACATCAATAGAATGCAAGTGGCCGAGATGCGAATGCTGTGGTACATGAGTGGCATGTTGAGAGCGGATAGAATTTGGAATGAGGGAGAAGAGGTTGAGGTGATATGGACACATAATGAGAAGAGGGGAGGAGGATCTCGTTAGGTCCATTTCAAGTATGCAGGTTGTCGGAAACACCCGGGGCAGGGGGAGACGGAAGCAACGTGGGAGCAAGTTTTGTGCAGGGATATGGTGGGACGGGGACCTGGTGGGAGATAGGCGAGAGTGGAGGGCTAGAACCCACAGACTCGACCATAGGAGATGATGATACGAGTACAGTTATAAACACCTCCACGGTTAGGGTCAACATAGGGCAGAGGTTCGTGATTGCTCTGCTCAATTAAAACAGAGTCCATTACTTTCAATTGAGAGAGTGAGCAGCTTATTGCGTTGGACACCATTTCTCGTCTGGTCACTGAACTTAAACTACGCAACTCCAGCTAGTACTAACATGTGTGGCCGCTTGGGAAACCTGGGTACTGCTAATCAGGGCCGTAACGAGGGGTGGCGAAGAAGGCGGCCGCCACGGGCGCAACTGGGTTTCGGGCTCAAAATGTTTAAATTTTTTGTCATTATTGGGTTACGGGCAAGCGAAAGTTAGACATTTGCCACAGGCGCTTCATACCCCCTAGAACTATGCAGCCATAACAGGCTGAACCTTTAGGAGGCTGCTCGCGGGTGATGAGGAGGTAGGTGAAGAGGATATGGGAAAGGGGAAATTTGCAGCAACCAACGTTCTTTACCAACCATCCATGTTGGTACTAACGTGATCTTGCATTGCTTAACTTCAGTGATCTCACGAGAACTGGTGTGTCCAACGCAACTTGGCTGCATAAAAGTATGGTATTGAGTGGGGTGGACGAGGACCTATTGGGAATTAGGCGGCAGTAGGAGGATATAACGCTCAGACCCATTCCTGATGCAGGCCAGTTAGGGTGGGATGAATTTTGAATCGTAAAAAATTTCTAAAAGCCTGTAACCTATGTAACGCTCTGAATTGTAGTTTAAAGGGGTTATTGTGATAGTGATAGAGCCTGCTAAGAACTTGCCTATATAATACAAGCCACAACTTTAATTTTGCTTCCTGGGACCGAAATAGCCCTACGCACGACCACGTTGTCAGAATTATAGAGCCATATGGACCCGATAACGACAAAGAGGGACTAAAGCTCGTGACCCTGTCTGGTGTGTGCGATGTCACTATTGCGAGTAAAGAAACGTTTCTAACTTGAGAAGGAGAAGCTCACGCGTTGGTGGACGAAAAGTATCCCAACCACTAACTTTTAAGGCATATGATCCCGTCTCCCGTGTCGTTGGAGAACCGCACCTCAACCGCCAAATCTTTCAGGTGTAGCAGCTGGCCCTTTGGTCTCGACGCAGGTAAACCGCAGTCCTCAACGAAAGAAAATAGGCAAACGTTAAGTAAAGGTTTGCGGCACTAGGTCACCAGCCGACTGCGCATGTCGTTCAAGTGGTCGGCTGTGTTTTCGATTCCAGCAGCGCAAATGGGTATTCGATTAGACCCTACCATAAGCCAAAATTAGGTTTGGACTGATGAGCTAATAGAAAGCTGGCCCAATACTTATTTCTAATCTTTATAACCCCCCCCCCCGCCCACGAAGAGCATAGGGCAATATGTGGTATCATCAGGTCGTTCCAGGTTCGAAACTGGAGTAAGGTGGATTGACCTCGTTCGGGCGACAGAGAGGCCCCAAGTGTGCCTTCCGCCTGCTGTGGTTTGGACGATGTCACTTGCAGTTCAAACAACCCTCTCTACTATGCAATGAATAGATCGGGCCTGGGACCCAAACTGTATAAAACTGCAGTCCAACAGATCGTCCATGTTTCCCATGGGTGGCCGCTAATGAAAACTGGGTACTGCTAATACCCTAAGATAGTCGCATTACCGCAGTGTCTAAGCAGTCTCTGCATTATCACTACGCAGTGGAAGGAGCTCTAATGACTTTGTAGTTGAAGGGCCCTAAAACACCAACGAAGCAAAAACGATAGGCGGGGAAATGGATAGTGGTTGCTTTCTTTTGTTGGAGCAATAAGCCGGCAGCCGGCTGCGTATAAATACCGTCCAGCATTGTTTATATGATCATTATTGCCCCATCCACTGCATGGTTGTAATGTAGAGACTGCACAGACACTACGCTGGTACGACGAGGTTTGGGAAGGAATACTGTGTTCCCAAGCAGCCGCCCTGGCCAGTACTAGCGGTGGTTGCGTGGCTTCATTTCAGAGATCAAACGACAACTGGTGTACCCAATTATGTTTTGCTTGTTTCGCTAGTGTTGTTTGGGCCCTTCAACTACAATGTCACTAGATCCGCATTCACTGCGTAGTTCTAATGCAGAGACAGCACAGACACTGCACTAATGCGACGATTTTTGTTTTCTTTTTGCTTCTTTGGTGTTCTGGGGCCCTTCAACTACAAGGTCATTAAAGCCCCGTCCACTGCCTTGTTCTAATGCAGAGTCTGCAGACTCTACGCTGGTACGACGAGTTTTGGGTATGAGCAGTAGGCCTATTCAGTGTTCCCAAGCGGTCATCCTGGCCAGTACTTGTTGGGGTTGCGTGGCTTCATTTCTGTGAATAGACGAGAACTGGTGGGCCGAACGCAATGCAGCCGCTCCCCCAATAG
Source organism: Trigoniulus corallinus (assembly GCA_013389805.1). Taxonomy (NCBI): domain Eukaryota; kingdom Metazoa; phylum Arthropoda; class Diplopoda; order Spirobolida; family Trigoniulidae; genus Trigoniulus; species Trigoniulus corallinus. The sequence continues at coordinate 23,799,608 of JAAFCE010004209.1, read as the reverse complement.
ATCGACCGTGTGTTTCCCTGGATTTGCTTGAAACAAATGGGTATTCGAGTCTGCCATTGGATGAAAAGGGAGGATCGGCTTATTGCGTTGGACACCACTTCTTGTCTGATCACTGAAGTTAAGCAACGCAATCCCAGCTACTACTAACATGTGTGCGGGTCTCTAATGACCTCGTAGTTGACGGGACCTTAAACTCCAACAAACAACAACTAACATGTGTGGTCACTTGGGAAAACTGGGTACCGCTAATACCCAAAAATCGTCGTATTAGTGTGGTGTCTGTACAGTCTCTGCATTAGAACTACGCAGTGGACGGAGCTCTAATGACGTCGCAGTTGAGCCGTAAAACACCACCGAATCAATCAATCAAGGAAAGGGGGTTTCAGGTAAGTGGAAATAAAGCAATGCATTGAAATATTGAAACTTACCACTTCAGTTGAGGCTGAATACTAGATACTAGATTATGAATTATTTGCTCATCATGGTCCTTGAATCCCTTATGACGTTATAGAAATTCGGTTTAAGAATTTCATCGACGATAAGTTTATTAAGATTTCAATTGAAATTTTTCTAGCACATAACCCCCTTCGAATTAAACTTGAGCAAGTGTGTTTTATTGGTTTTTATAGGTTTCGGTTGATCTGTTGATATGAACTTCTAACTTTGTTCAGGAAATGTCATTGTGAAAGGGTTCACTTATTTGTTATGATATTCTCAGGAGAAAAGGATTTCATCGTACCCGATTGGAGACAATTTTGGTTACATGTGATATTCGGGCCGTTTTAAATGGGATATCGAATGCAGAAATTAAGATACTTTGAACGTTTTTGAATAAATGAATTGAAAGAGTTAAACGTCAGTTCCATTTATATTCTAATATAAACACATTTCGGAAATGGAAAAATATTTACGTCGAACTTTGAAATGAACATCATCAAACTAGTGCACCGTAATGGGGCTGGTTCACGAAATTGAGTCAAATTGATTCCGTCGTTTGACTAATGGTCTATCACCAGTGCTGGATTTACCATTAACCTTCCGTCCACAAGGTAGGGTCTCAGCAGAACCCAGACCTACAAAATTGTGTCTACACATGTACCACTTTCTTCAATCTTAACCAACCTTTGAGTCTCGGGTGGATGGGGACCTGGTGGGAGATAGGCAGGAGTGGAGCACTAGACCCTGCAGATCTGACCCTGTCATAGGTGGGATAAGGGTATGGTGACGATGATGTCTTGTCTACTTGGGTAATATAGAATTTTTACAGCATGTTTCCAAATTATTTTCATTGCTAAATATTATATGAATGGTATTTAATTTAATATCCATAATAATGCCCTTAATCTGAATATTTAAGCCTTGAAAATCAATTAGTCTTTTTGGGGTCATCACAGACCCCCACCATGTAATGAGTGCCAGAAATCGTCACCTTGTGGACGGAAGGTAATTAGGCTGATGCCTAGCGCTTCAAAAGGGCTGGAAAAAGGCTTCAAAATTGAAATAGCCTAAGGTCTCTCAATATCTAAATCCGCACTGGCTATCACGTTATCCGCACTGGTTATCATCCCCAATAAGGGATGAGTATGTTAGAGTTAGCTTGGGGGTGGTGGACATTACGAATAAAATGTGAGCATAGGTTGAGATGGTATGGACACGTGATGAGAAGAGGGGAGGAGGAGATCGTCCATTATGTCCATTTCGGGAATGAAGGTGGTTGGAAGCACCCGGGGTAGGGGGAGACCGAAGCAGACGTGGAAGGAGGTTGTCCTGAACGAAATGGTAATGTATGGGGTGGGAGATAGACGCGAGTGGAGGGCTAGAATCCGCAGACCCGACCCTGCCACAGGTGGGATAAGGGTATGATGATGACTAACTGGTGCTATAATCCAGCTTCACCCTGACGTTCGTAGGTGCAGGTTAGATCCTTGCCTATTAAAGGCTAGCCCCTTTGCCTTTCATTTCTGTGTTATGCCTTCTTGTTTTTAACTATTATTGCTATATTGGGCTTTTGCCCTTTTTAACGTCACCATGGTGGGATGGCACTTTATACCCCGCCATGGGTTGGCTGCTTTTTTTAGCCTTAATGACCATTGTAGTTGAAGGGCCCTAAAACACCAACAAACAACAACTTGCCTAAAGCGGGTGGATTTTTGAGGAAAAACTCAAAGTGCGCCTGCCGTCCGAGAGAAAGTAAAGACGTAACCCAGTGGGATGTGGACGACATAACCACAGCGTATAGAAAAACCCTTTCTACAATCAACTTACCTACTAACCCTGTTTTTGTTGGTGGTGGAATCGAGTACCCATTAGGACACATGGGCGATTTAATAGATGGTAATTTTTGAGCAACCGGTTACCGACACCGTTTTGAAGACGGGTCACAAATAACACGAAGAAAAAAAATTGTCCGTTGGCCAGTTGCAAGCACTATACAATTTTATGAACAATTAATTTTTTATTAATAATGAATAAAGTTTATTCATGTAGCAAATGGAGAACATCATCATCATACCCTTATCCCGCCTGTGGCAGGGTCGGGTCTTCGGGTTCTAGCCCTCCACTCCCGCCTACTTCCCACCAGGTTCCCGTCCACCCCACACACTACCATATATTGAAAACAAAACATACTCATTTTATATAATACATCAGTGTGAAATTTGCTGTTGTTTATGAGACGATGAAACAAGATGTGATTCGCACTCGGGTCACTTATATATGCACCGTGGGTCACAGGTTCGCCACCACTGGTCAGGACTAGCTACAGGTACGTTTCACTTCATGTAGTAACGGTTGTTTTACCTGCAGGTGAACTCGGACGCACCACACGGGGCCAGGACTTTACTTTCCATCTGATGGAAGGGGTCCTGAAGGCCTCTCTCGTTCGATAGATCTGAAAGAAGACTGACTGAAGGCCTCTCATCCAAAGGAAATCAAACCAACATGGTCCAGGATCATACCTGGAACCTGAGGGTAAAAGCACCCTTTCTACATTCAGTCAAATATCCGTGGTGACAGGCAAAATCGGTCTAGAAAATCTATGTAGACATTAAAGAAGCAACAGGTGCAGCATTAAGTCGGCAGGTGGCTTCTTAAAAATACCATCCTATACCAATCTATTTGTCCTGGTAGAACCAGGATGATCTTGCGATGGAGTGACCTGGTATAGACTCTCAGCTGTGGTGACATTCATTCTCAATTCTCAGGTCCCTAGTATCGCCTGCGGGCGCCTCTTCTGGAAGAGCTTTCGAAAACACTGCTTCTTTTACTGTGAATTCAGAAGGTTTTCTGGTGGATATATCGCATGTCCTACGACGTGTGGGATCCACGAATTGCGTTGGACACACCAGTTCTCGTTTGATCACTGAAGTTAACCAGCGCAACGCCAGCTAGTACTCACATGGGTGGCCGCTTGGGAAAACTGGGTATTGCTAATACCCAAAAGTCGTCGCATTACGGTAGTGTCTGTGCAGTCTCTGCATAAGAACTATGCTGTGAACGGGGCTCTAATGACCTTCTGGTTGAAGGGCCCTAAAACACCAACAAACAACAACAACCTGGACGTGCTGTGAGTTATCCAAGTTCCTAAAATTAGGAGCTGAAACTTGTTCGTTAGACCCACATGTCATTTTCTCGACTACTGAGTCAGTGGTACCATGTTCGGTTCTCGTTTGAGGTGGTTTGGTTTCAATTGGGCGAGAAATTCTCCCAGTGCATCGGCCGTCTGATTGGAAGTAATGATGTGGCTCTGTGTGGTGTGTATCATGTCACTGCCGCGCCTAAAAGAACCCTTACTAAATCTAATGTGTAGGTCGGCAAAATTCCCAGTGTAGGATCATGTCCCAGACGGCGGTAAAAGTTAAGTACCCAACTGAAAAATAGGCCGTAAATAAACAAGAACAATGATTGGAGCATTAGGTTGGCAATCAACTGTGTAAAAACACCATCTAAGAGATCGTCCACGAGTCCCAATGAGACATACTGTATATAGCTATGGGATACTATTATAGGAAGAGGGAGGGCTTTATATTAGGCCTGTCAAAGTGGGGCTACCCCGGGAGCTGCATTGGTAGCACATGAGAGCCACACTCGCACTGCAGCAAAGGTGATTAGTGTTGACCTTCTGTTTTTTTTTTAAGTTGTTTAATTTAGGTAACGTGCTGATTTACTGCGCCACTGGTCTCAGGTTCGATGGTGGATCGAGGTGTGGGGACTTCTTTCGGGCGAGAGAAGCCCCGAGTGCGCCAGCCATCGGGTGAAAAGTAAAACCGCGGTTACGTCTGGTGTACGATGGCATTTGCACGCAAAAGAACCCTCTCTATTATGTACCGGATAGATGACTCAAAATTACCAGGCGTAGGAGCTCGCCTCTGGCGTCGGTGGAGTGACCCAACGAACACTAGGCCGACGATAAATAAACATAGGGAATGCAGCTTTGGTCGGCAACCGGCTGCAACAAGGCACATAGAGAAAGCCAACATTTAGGTAAGACCCCCACCAATCAGAGAAGTTTGGGAATCCCAGGACTATGAACATTTTAAATGACCGATAGCCTGCAGGGCAAGGAAGTACCTCTGAAATTAGCCGCCCCTTTGAAATGTGCCGCCTAGGTTTTCGTGCCCCATGAGTCGCCGGTGATTAGTCAGTATCCTAAAGGAAGGAGGATTAGTGTAGTTCTAATGCAGAGACTGCACATACTCTACATTAGTGGTCTTCAATCTTTGTCGATACACGGAAACCTTAGAACTACAAGGATTTTTCGGAGAACCCCGATCCCCCCCTTAGAAAAATATATCTGGGCATTGCCATCGAATCGGCAGCTCACCCATGAAGCTTCTGATTAATTTTCAAATACAGTGAAACTTCTCTATTGGTCCACCTCTCACATACGTCCACTATGAGACTATGAAATATCAAGAGATTGACCATGGCACAGATCCTATCAGATGATTTGTCAGGTGCAGTGAGTTCCCCAACAGAACCTGAGGAGAACCTGAACCTGCATGGCATGATGCTGCCTACATACAGGGGCTATTGTGGATACCTCTCAGAATGTGACAAATATAAAAATATTAAAGTTGTTGTGTTTGAGGTCCTAGCTACTGTACTGCAATAAAAACATTCTCAATTTCGATTTGTGTAGTTTCAATAGTTAATTCCATAAAATTGGTACTATCTCATATTACTACCCCAGTTCTGAAGCTCATTAGGTTCCAAAATGTAATGGGTATCTCATATTCCTACCTTTTCCCCTACTGTATTTCAGTTAACTCCTCTGATGGATATCCCCTAGCATCGTTTGCATTTCCCCTAGGGTGGACCAATTAGAGAAGTTTCACTGTGTTTCATTCATTTAGACGTGTGGAACCCTCAGAGATGTACTGAGGAACCCTCGAATTCTGCAGAATACAGTTGGAAGACCACTCCTCTACACTAATGTGTTGATTTTTAGGTATTAGCGGTACCGATTTTTCCCAAGCGGCCACCCATGTCTGTACTAGCTGGAGTTGCGTTGCTTAACTTCAGAGATTAGGCGACCAGTCATTGAACCAGAAACAGGAAAATACTCGTGTGATCATATTGACAAGTGCCAGGGCTGAGTTACACGATGTTGACTTTAACAATTTACCGTTCGGTGAGTAGAAGGTCATGGGTACTGCTGTCAAATGTAGTAAACTCCTTCAAGGTACTGGAATTAAAATTTTTCTTACAAGGTAACAAATGCTCAGATGAAATGTGAAGGGTTGTTCACGTATGTTGTGAATCCGCCGTCACCTTGAGATGTGTCCTGTAAGTTGAACTGAAAAATATATGCATTATTATTATTATTAACTGAACGATTGATAAGGCATCAAAGAAAACAAAATGCAAAGCAGTCTTTCGGCCTCCTCCATTTTATGTTGGTTACAGATTTCACAACAAACCAGATACATGTCCTTGAGTGAAAAAAGTCGAATTCGTTCGTCTTCTGTCCTCCATTTTGAATTGTCGAAATACAAGTTCAATAAATACTTAGATGAGCAAATGATAACGGCGAATTAACACAATTTGATGTTAAATACGTATGGTTGTTTCTCATTGTCTTTGTCACTTGTTGATTTTATAAAGTTATATCAAAAATTAACGCCCATTCACGAATAAATAGATGAGATAGCCCTTACGATGTATGGTCCGATATCCATGATAAAAATTCAGTTATTCTTGTATACACTCCTGGAAATCCCGGTTCAGCGCATCTCGTACCAAAGGACACTAGACCGATAATGGTCCACCTGCCCTTCTCATTCAGCATAAGAGGACTTCCAGAATCACCCTGGGTGACAACAAAAACAGGTAATTAGGTCTATCCAAATGAAAAAAGGAAACAGGACAAAGTGTACCCCCCCCTTATATTTCTTAAATTGTACTACGTTGTCAACCATATCGGATGGCTTATTGGCTTTTTTTTTGTGAGCAACTCGTCTGACATTCAGGGCAACAACGCATGGGCTCGCCAACCGCCATGGTGTGCAGTCGCATTGGCACAGTTTGCTCTCACAGGTCCCATCGTGGTTCTTGGGATCTCATTCTTTTTAGACTTTGCCAGCTGTCAACAAATAACACTGTAGAACAGCCAAAAAAAATACGGAAACACCAATAGAGCTATTTTATGTATTTTTGTATGCTGTTCACGAAAATGACTTTCGTTTTACTGTGCGACCCTAAAATTTTTTGTAATTCCCCTTTTTTAAAATTGTAGTGACTTTTGTCCATAAAGCAGTAAATGACATACAGTATGAAATAAATCTGGCTGTACTATTAGTCCTAGGTAGGCCTTCTAGGATACAGCTAGTGACCAGTTGATAGTGGAGTTTTGTTTCCGTGACAGATTAGTGAGCCACTGGGAACATGATTGCGTTCTAATTTAATTGAATACACTGCAAGCAGCCGTTATAGGTCAAATTGGCAGTGGAGAGAATGACTCTCATTCCTAATTTCTAACCCACCTGAAGCATAGCATCTATTGTCATGCATTGCCTACCTGCTGTAATGGCACTTTCTTGCAGAAAGTTCGCCAAAAAGACCATTAATACAAATCTGTTTGTGCCCTGATCTCCTTCAATTTGAATGGATGATCATTTCTCCCTCTATACTCTGCAAGGGATAAGCTGCCAAAGACGTTCTGTGATCATGTGGGAGACACTCAATCTTGGACAGAAGTGATTAAACAATTCTTGCCGCCCTCCTTTGAATCATTTCGATTTCCCAAGATAAACCCTGGCTAAAAGGGATACCAAATTGGACTACAGTACTCTACAATTGGCCATACCAGTGAAAAACTTTCCTTTGTGCTGTCCCCTAGGACTCTACTAACCAAACGGAGGGCATGCACAGTATTCCCAATCAAATTTGTTGGTGTGCTCCCTCCAGGTGACCATAGTAGTTAGAATAATTCCAAGGAACTTTTGGATCTCAACCCTCTTAATCCTCACACTACCTATGCAATAAGCAACATCAAATCGCCTTCAAGACCTGCTTATCATAAGAAAGCTACATTTGTGCAGGTTTAATGGCAATGACTCCCACTTTATGCCCCAGGTATGAATCTTGTTTAGGTCCTGTTGGAATTCTGTGCAGCAAGATAACCCTTCATCCACCACCCTTGCAATGCAGGTGTCATCTGCAGATAGCCCTACATCATTAACATAAATGCCCTATATCATGTCAAGTCCTATAGCATTAACATAAATTATGTAGAGTATGATATCAGATGTATGATGTCCATTTGCAATTAATGTTTTAATGGAACTGCAGCCCTATGAATTACCAGAGAACCTGACGTCCTAGGGCAAAATGGAGAACAGAGAAATAATCAGCATAACTTATCCAATAAATCTAGCACTAAGTGAGAAATGTATTTTTTCCAAAGTAAAAATTTGTTCTTCAGTGTAATCTTCTGTGAGTAGAAGTCCATTGCCAGACGTTTTGCAGCATTAGGCTTCAGTCTAATTAGCCTATTGGTAAATCCGGCACTGATTCCAATACAAATTTTATAGCTGCTCACCTGCCGAACGTTGCAGCAAGCTGCCCGTGCGTTGTTCCCTTTAGCCCGTTTCTGGATGATTACCTTATAAGGCAAGGGGAACAGCGCACCGTCCGCTTGCTGCAGTGGTCGGTGTGTGCGTGCCTATCAAATTGTATGTAAGCAAATGAATGGCAATATACTGCCTGATGCTCAATCGCACGGGTGCACTGCCATCGCAGTGCCATCACAGTGCATTGCCTTTCATTTATTTACAAATTGATAGCCACTGAATTGCCGACCAGGGCCACAAGCGGACAGTGCGTTGTTGCCTTAAGGGCTTATACCTGACAGGCATCCTTTCCTCCATCTGCTAGACCAGCACATAAGTATATTTTCTCGATGTCTTGCTTATAAACTCGATCGCAGTCGCCATTGTCCCATATTGGTACCTCTGTGTACTGCAGAATTCCACTTTCGGATCCGCCTTCAAAATTTTAATATTACTCATGACCTTTGCCTCTTTCAGTGTTACTTGAAAAGATGATTTGGTATCACCTACCGAACGAAGTGGCTCCCCATCCAACCACAGTGCCAAAGCGTCCCATCAAATCATCTTCGGCTAATTCTTGGTCCGGTAGACAAATGGGTCGGATGTAGTCAGTGAAATTAACAGGCCTTTCCAGTTTCAGTAGGGCAATGTCATTATAATAGGTTTGCAGACGGAAATGTTCGTGTCCAATCACTTCCGTGACCTTGAGGTCAACTGGTTTGGTTTCACCATCGTCATCTGATGAGATGAGGTTGCTGTCTCCCAGACGAACCGACAGCAAAGAAGCCTTGTATCTGGAAAATCAAGTCATAGTTTCTACATTAAGAATGTGTGTCATTTAATATCTATCATTTCTAACACCTTTTCCACCTATTGCAGGTTGTAAGGTAACATAAGGTTTCTTTTGATCTAATTTTTACTTACTCATAGTTTGCCTAGCTAGTTACGACCGTGGCAACCACCATGTTTTTAGGTTGTCACGTTTCAAATATCGTCCACCTGCATCGTCATCATCATTATCATCATCTAACCCTCCTCCCGCCTGAGGCAGGGTCGGGTCTGCAGGTTCTAATTCTCCACACCCGCCTATCCCCCACCAAATCTCCCTCCACCACGCACGCCTCCATGTCCCTTTGCACCACCTGCTCCCACGTCCGTTTTGGTCTCCTCCTGTTTCTGGTGCACCCAAACACCTGTCATCCTCTAATGGCTCTAATAAGTTCTCCTCTCCCCTCCTCATCACATGCCAAAACCACCTCAACCGACTCTCTCTCATCTTTTCTGCGATGTCTCCTACCCCCAAGCTACCGCTAACATAATCGTTTCAGATTTGGTCAGATCGTGACACCCCACATATGTAGCACAGCATTCACATCTCAGCCACTTGCATTTGCCTTTCATGGTTCTTCCTAACTACCCACCACTCTGAGCCATACAGATTGCGGGCCTAACAACCGTTCTATAAACTTTGCCCATCAACTTTATTGGGACCCGGTGGTCACACAGGACCCCACTTGCCTGTCTCTACTTCAGCCATCCAGCATTAATCCTATGGGTCACATCAGCATCTATCTCCCCACTGCTCTGGAAAACTGATCCTAAATAACGAAACTATTGCTCCACTGGAATCCCCTCTTTGTCACAACGCATCTCACCCCAAGCCCCTGGCCACTAAAATTGAATGCTAGGTATTCAGTCTTCTTCATGTTCACCTTAAGGGCCCCCTTTCCATTGTTGTTTTAATATCATGTAGGCCTTTTTGTGCCTCCCTTTTGGACTCCTCAAGCCTTCCCACATCATCCACAAATACTAGACACTGGGGGGGGCCCATTTCCCTATTCCCATCAGCAGCTCATCCAGTACTAGAGTGAATATATATGGGCTAAGTGCTCACCCTTGATGCCAACCAGCCTACATGTTAAAGCATGCGGTATTTCCCCATGCTGTCCCCACCCTAGTGATGGAACCATCATACATATCCTGCATTATCCTAATATGGCTTTCATCGACCTCTTTCTTCCTTAAAACACTCCATAGTACATGTCTAGGGACATTAGGGAGTTTTCTGTTCCCATTACGGGAATAGAAAATACGGTATTGAATACGGGAAATTGCAATTCGGTAGAAAACCTAAAAAGAGTTTTAGTTTTGCGTTATGCATAGTGGGGCATGCACAGTGGCGGACCCTACTGGTGAAGGTCCCCAAATCTATCACCGCCATTTTTTTATACAAGAATGCGGAACGCGCATGCACCAGAAATTCCCGTATCTGGTTTGCGTACAACGTGAACGAAGCCCTGTTCACGTAGCTATGAGAAGAAAAAAAATGCTTACTTTTTGCAATGCATGTGCAGATGCATTTTCGTCTGCTAACATGCATTATGGTAAACGGTTGATGGCAACACAAAACTCTCTATTATCATATGCGTTCTCAAGGTCAACAAATACTGTGTGGAGGTCCTTCTTTGCTGCTCTTTGCTTCTCTATCATCTGTCATAGAATAAACACCAGTTCCATGGTGGACCTGCCAGGCATAAACCCAAATTGGTTTCCCCCAATGCTAGTTTGGTCTCTGAGGTGATATTCTATGATATGCTCCCACTTCTTCATAGAATGGCTAATCAGCTTTATGCCCCTATAGGTTTCATAGTAGATGCCCCTATAGATTTCGACCTGTAATCTATTTACCCTTCCACCTGGTCTCTTGGAGGAATGATATGCTCATGTGTATGTGTTGGAGGGTGTCCACTAATTCCACAACTTTCCCTGTAAGCGTCCTCAAATTCCAAGTCCCTAATCTGAGACTGACTCCTTTACTTTGTGTGAAAGCTCTGACTGGAGGCACCCCAGTCAGGTGTCCAGAACCCACAGTGATATTAGCAGGGCTACCTGTGAGGGATACCGTCCTACCCAACAGGAGACATTCATTAAAGGTATCATTGCCAAGTGAGTGGAGGTCTCATACTCACCTGGCAGTACACCACACAACCTTAAATATGGTAATGGCTACTTATAAAGACTAACTATAACTTAAGACATACTAAATAAATTAATAAATAAATAATATTTTCTACAATGGGACTGGGAATAGGAAAATGGGACTGGGAAAATTTTTGCGACCCTTAAAATTTTGCACCCCCTAAACTTTTGCGCCCAAGGCGGCCGCTCCCTTTGCCCCCCCCCCCCCCCCTACGCCATTGGTAGTAAGTAGCATGCTTGGAAACTACAACAGCAGCTCTAGGCTCCATACTGGATCGAGGTGGGCTGGCTTCTTTTGGGCGACAGAATGGCCCAGAGTGTGCTTTCTTTGGGATGAAAAGTAAAACTGAAGTCCCATGTAATGCAGGATGGCATTTGCTTGTTAAAGAACCCTCCCACTATAAATTGGTAGATGAAGCAAAATTTCCAGGTGTAGGGGCTCGCCCCCTTGTCGTTTGTTGAATTCCCCAAAATAAACAAACAGTAGACTGAATATAATAACAAGCATAGGGATTGCAGCTTTGGTTGGCAACTGGCTGGCTCCTACTCTCTCCACTGTTCAACAGGTAGATAAGGCAAAATGTTCAGGTGTAGGTGCTCCAACAATAAATAAGCATGAGGGTTGAAGCTTTGGTCCGCAGCTGGCGGGAGCGGCGAGTTGCGTTGGACACACCAGTTCTCGTCTGATCACTGAAGTTAAGCAACGCAAGCCCAGTTAGTACTGACATGGGTGGTCGCTCGGGAAAACTGGGTACTGCTAATACCCAATAATCGTCGCATTAGCGTAGTGCCTGTGCAATCTATGCATTAGAACTATGCAGTGGACGGGTCTCTAATGACCTTGTAGTTGATGGGACCTTAAACAACAACAACAACAATCGGCAGCTGGCTGCTGAAAAATACTGTCCAACACACTATATCAGGGATGGCCAACAAGTTGATCATGATCGACAGGTCGAGCACAAAGCCAATTTTGGTCCATCACTCATGATGTGTTGACTTAAGACCCGCCTTGGTGACATAGTGGCTCAGTGTTTCAAGGTCTGCGTCAGTGGTTCTAAGTTAAACACTAGACCGAGGTGGGTCCAGTATTGAACATCCCCACTTTGGCTACGTCTATGACAACAAGTCAATTGCAACTCTTTTTTTAGATAAAATGTCGATCGCGACACATTTTTGAGATAAAAAGTGCATCTTATGTACACAAAAGTTGGCCACCCCTGCAGTATATGACCTCTATTATACCGTTGCATTATAAAGAGGGGTCTTTACATGAAAATAGGGAGTTTTCTTGTATTGTCAACGAACGCATGCAAAGACGTACGCAGACCACGTAAAGAATGGATAAGATGGAGTTTGTTGGATTTTCTTGCAACTTTCCTCAAAACCTAAAACGTAATGAGAGATACAGGAGCGCCATCTATTGACTGATGGTAGCACCGGTGGCTCATGCAACAGACAGACCTAGGTGGCTAATTTCAGAGTTACTTCCTTGCCATGTAGTCTATCAGTCACTTAAAATGTTTATAGTCCTGGGGTTCCCAAACTTCTCTGATTTGCGGGGTCTTTTCTAAATGTCGGCTTTTTCGAGGCGCCTTGTTGCAGAGCCATAGCAATACAATGGGACAAATGCCAAAGAGCATGGGAATGCTTGAATAATTTAAAACTCCTTTAAACTTATTGGGGGAGGCAGTGATGAACCTACTTACCTAGGGTGCCTGAAACTCATGAGCCGGGCCTGGATGGTAGGAAGTTGGCATTTAACACATGCAAATACGATAAGGTATTCAGCATACGTCTAGTGTATGATTGGCAATGCATGCATTAATATGCAATGTGACATAACTGCATGCAGAGTTTGCACTTGCGCAGTTGAACTGTCATCTGCTTAATGTATCATACGTCAGTTAAAACGCTACAAGAAAACTCACTAATGACGCCATACACCACGGGACAGTAGTCTTACAGGTGCATTCGGGGCCAATCCACCTTGATCCAGTATCAAATTGAGCATGCTACATCCTGCACCTCCAAGGCGGGTCTAACCATTGATTCAGCCTTTGATATTTGAAAACAACAAAGATAACCCTTGTTATTGCCTGGATACTCCTTGTAGTGTGGTGTAGACATAATTGTTGGGGTGCACTTACATTTTTTGGCGATTGTCGTGAATGCAGTGTGCCGCCGTGAGGACGTAATTGGAATCAATAAGTGCACCACCACACCAGTATTCTCTTCCTCTTCTTTGCAAATAAATGGCTGCCTACAAACAAAGTGTGAATGTTAATAAGGATGGGATGGGAGGGGCCTGAAATGAGCCAATATGTTGGGTGCTGAGTACTTACCATCCAGGGCCATTGTCCCGCCACAGAAACTTCTCCGCCGACCACCCTTGTTGTAATGACGTTATTTTTGCCACACCCTGCATAGAGAACAGAAATTTTATGGGTGCCCCTCCTGTGACAACATACACTTTGAGACAAATTGTAAGACATTGTTCTATTGTTAAACTTTGATCTTCAATGGAGAGAGACTGTCAACAGGCAATAGCCCAATTTTGGCTACTTTCTGAAGCTTCCTGAATCTCTAAAACGCAGTAGTGTCGTTGTGTTGGCTGTAAATCAAGAAGAGATCAAGATCTTGCGTACTTATACTGTTTCTTAACCCCAAATTTAATGTCGTTAGTTATGTGAGGACAGGGGGTTGAGAGCAGTGATCTTTAACCGACGCTAGACTCGAGGATGGTAGGGAAATAATAAACCGATAAAAAACGAAGAGCCATCCACTTCAGGTTATAGCCTGTAGTTTTCAGTTACCCATCTCGATATCAAGTTGCACTCAATGGTCATTGTCGGCATTAAAAAATTTAATGCCAGGGGTAATTTCGTTCATCTACATTAGATGTAAAGGGCTCTTACACATGGCAATTTTTTTTTTTACCAATATGCACATAAATTTCTTTTTCCGCGATGAAAGGGTTTTTTACACTGATGTCGTACATACCACGTAGTCATCACCTGGCTTTGCCTCCCGTCCAATGGTGTGGACACTTGTCCCCTGACTTACTATATTCGAGTATCACACTGTCTCTGTCTCTCTGCCTCTGTGTCTCTCTCTGTCTCTGCCTCTGTGTCTCACTGTCTCTGCCTCTGTGTCTCACTGTCTCCCTCTGTCTCTCTCTCTCTGCCTCTGTCTTTCTCTCCCTCTCCCCCCTCTCTGTCGCTTTCACTGTAGTAGTCTGTTCACTGACGTTAACCAACGTTACCCATAGTACTAACATGGGTGGTCGCTTGGGAAAGCTGGGTACTGCTAATACCCACTAATCGTGGCATTAGTGTAGTGTCTGTGCAGTCTCTGCGCTAGAACTATGCAGTGGACGGGGCTCTAGTGAACTTGTAGTTGAAGGGCACTAAAACACCAACGAACCAACCAATTAGTCTAGCTGTCTCTGTCTTGCTATCCGTCTCCCTCACTATCTCTGTCTGTCTCACTGCATTTCTCTCTGTGTCACTATCTCACTGAATCTCTCTCCTGCAATACACTGTATCTCTTTCTCTCACTATACAGTAATTCTCTCTGTCTTCCTCATTATCTCTATGTCTCTCCTTCAACCATATGTGCATCTCTGTCTCTCGTGTTGTATCTCTCTCTGTCTCTCTTACTATATCTTTCTCTGTCTCTCCCACTGTATCTCTCTCTGTCTCTTGCACTCACAGGCGGCTCACCGGGGCAGGCAAACCTAGCTAATTCCTGCTAATTTCACAGGCACTTACTTGCCGTGCAAACTATCAGTCATTTGAAATGTTCTTAGCCCTGGGGTTCCCAAACTTCCCTGATTGGAGGGGCTTTTCTAAACGTTGACTTTCTTGGGGCACCTTATTGCAGTCATACAAATGCATTGGCAATGGGACAAATGCCAAGGGCATGACGAACCATTGGACAAATTAGAACAGCACTAAATTTAATTCGGGGCGGCAATGGACCCACTTGCAAGGGGCGCCTGAAACTCACGAACCGGGCCTGCTTGCACTGTCTCGCACAGCATCTCACTTGTTTCTCACACTACGTAACTTATATACAGGGTAGAAATTAAATCTGTCCCCCCTCAAAACTTCTAAACCATGGGAGAAACGGTAAAACTGATGCAGGGAACAAATACCAGTAGGAAGTATGTGGGTCTCCAACGAGTGGTGACCTTTCTACCAGTCTTGGGACCCAGTTGTGATACATCAAAAAAGTCAATTGGAAAGGTGTAATTTTTAATGTAACCAATGCCTTTATTTGAAAATCTACTCCATATAGGAAAAAATGGTTAGGGGAAAACTTATAGTTGATGGAGGGGGGAGCATTCATTTCCTAAAACAGTTCGGAAATTTTGGCAGTAGTTTTTTTCAGGAAAATGCAAAGTTCCATTTTTTTCCATAGATAGATGTATTTTTAACTATCATATCGGAAAGCTCTAAAAAAATGAAAAATTTTGATATAGCATGTTCCTATACCTAAAATTAAAAATAAGCCTTCAAAACTGCATTAATGGGATATGTTAATGGCCTGTGGCTGCAGGATATTTTCTCAGGTATTTTGGCTCAACAAATTGTCGCTCTTAGGCGTTCCAACTAGCTAACTTGGAGCATAGACTTGGCTATCTTGGAGCACAAACCAAATCTCCACTCCAAGTTAGCTATTTGGAGCGGTTAAGAGCGACAATCTGTTGAATTGCATACCTGAGACAAAATCCTGTAGCCATTAACAAATCCCCATTAATGCAGATTTGAAGGCTGATTTTTAATTTTAGGTATAGGAATTTAATTTTAGGTATTATCCTGAAAAAAATGAATGACCTCCTCCATCAACTATAACTTTTTCCTCTAACTTATAGTTTTTGAAATAAAGGCATTGGTTACTTTAAAAATTACACTGTCTTATGGGCAGCCTCCTAAGGGTTCATCCTGTTATGGCTGCCTGGCTTACTCCCCAACCCATGGAACTAATCCAGAAATCCATCGATACTATATATATCCTTCTCTATACCCCTCTCTATGTCATTCTCACTATATATCTCTCACCCAAAAAATGCATTCATATTGACCAGCATTAAACTGGCAACCATGGAAATGATCACGTCAATTAGACCCATGACAATTTGGCATATGCATACTACATACTGTGAATCTTGTGACATAGTTTCTGCATGCCTACTCAATTTAGTCTATCTTGTGCAAAGCATGCATCTTATTTCAATTGTCGAAATATATTTTTTTTAGAAAAAGCAAAGCAGTGAAAAAATGGTTATAAATTAAAACTGAAACCGAAAAGCTTGTTAATTATTTAAAGTCAAAGACTTCTACAATAATCAGACAAAATAATCACCAAATTTGGTATCAGTAGCATAATGCTTATTGCAGTGGTTCTCAATCCGTGTTCTGTTACACCACTTCGTGTTCAACAAAAAATTAAATGCACAAATAAAGGTGTTGGAAAAAAAATCGAAACAATTTAAAATAAATTTTGGATGGAATTGTAATCAGCAAACGCAAATGTCATAGTTCTTCGTTTTATAGTAGTTAAATAAAGTGGTAGTAAGTACCAAGTGTAGAAAGTGTACAACCTGTTTTAAAGATTACTGTATGTTGAATTATGTGTTCCGTGCAAGAAAAATGTCACAGTTTAGTGTTCCCGAGCTTCTAAAAGATTGAGAACCACTGGCTTAATGTACCCGTATCCATCAAAAATAAGTTATTTTCCCCTTTCTCAGAGGGAAGAAAAAGCTAGAAATTTTCACAGTAGAATAAATTGACTGCACCAAATTGTCATGCCCCAAACGGACGTAGACCCCCACGGACTCAGAAGTCAAGAAGTTTCCTCTGTGTGCCATCGAGGTGGGCTTTTAGCGCTCAAAGTGACCTATTTTCAATTAGAAAACTGTGATTGGCTAACTTACCACTCCTTGAATCGGTGATAAAGGCGGGACGAAAAGAGGTAGACGGTGTCGGCTTACTTGTTGTGGTGGTGGTCGTGGAAATGCGACTAGGTTTTGTAGCTGTCGTCTGCCCAGATCCAGTATCTATGGTGACATTACCTACAACCCATTTTCGAGGGCAACATATTCCTGGGAAGAAGTAGTTGCGGAAGCATAAATAACGTCCGATGTTGGTTAGGTCCAGTAGGACATAAGGGCATGAAGAGATGTCTTGACATTTGCCGAGTTCTCCAGTGGGTGTCCTGCAAGGCTGTTGGCGCTGGTCTTCTTGGCGCCTCAAGGTAGATGACTGTTTGGACGACTTGCCGTGCCTGGTTCCTAGTGGTAAAAATATTAAGGTCAACAAGCGTGGGTACCCATCCTTGCCTAGGGAAATTTTGTTTCCCCCCTCAGTGCCTCAATGGGACGCATATTTCAACTGATGCACGTTTCAACTCTGGACTGTCAGTATAGAAATGGTAATAGCAAATGGAAGAATGCCTCATCAGTTGCAATCTGCAGTTGTGGTTGTAGAGGGCCTAATTTTAATTGCTAACTAGATTTCAACTCAGGGATTCTGAATATTAAAAATATTTGGGGCGCACTATTTTTGAAGTGCTCCGCCTTTGATCCGCCCCTGATTCTTTTAAGTAACCGGCTTCCCGCCTAATTCTGCAACTATTCGGTGTTGGTTGGGTAATGTTGACGTCGGTCTCAACAAGACTAATATCAGTCCCTAACGCCAAGGATGAGCCTCAACGCCTGAGCTTCCACTCTCAAGAAAAAGGATGGTTATGGACGTCTGCAGAAAATTTGTAAAGGGTTTGGAGACGGACATTTTGACTTTCCGATGGCGGAAAGCAAACTGGGGAGTTTCTCACGCTCAAAGGAAAAAACCATTTCGGTTCAAGGTCGACCCTGCAACTACTGACGCGGTAGTCCAGCACACTAACTCTGAGCCACTGAGGCGGGTTCTGCATATTCGAAAATGCAGCAACTACTAACCCTGTTCCCTCCTAAAGCTGGGTTTACACTGCGCGCAACATACTCGCGCAACTGTTTTCACAGGCTTGCGGCAATCTCATCCGTCTCCCCCTCCCTGTTTACATTGAGTGAAATATTGCGCGAAGCAAGCATGCAAAACGTATCTAGAGTAAAGGCCGGTGTACACTTGGCGTTTTTTGTTGTTTTCATGCGTAGCGTAAAGCATGTCGTCATGCATATGACGACAAAATGACGTATAAAAACAACGCTTGCTCCGCCCCTACGCCATTGCTGTACGCTTATAAATGAACGCTTCTACGCGTGCGCCTAAAAACAGATGATAGTACACACGTGGACGTCGTTTTTCAAGTGTGCAAGCAGAATATTTTGTAGAATGTTGTAGAGGGCTAAATAAAACTAAGCTACTGAAGGTTTCACAACCCTAATATAACTATAATTGATTTTTTTCAAAACTTTCCTAACTTTTAAAGGGTAATAAAACGCATGTTTGAAAAATAACATGCTTCCCTATCCACTATGATATGCAGTAAAGTAGAAATATGCTTGTGATTAGGAAATATAATAGTTTTAAAATTTATTAATATAAGAATATAATATAATATAAGAATATAATTTGTATTTACAAACTTAAAAATTAATTTACCTTATAAATCCCTTATTTTTTACCTTAAAAATAACTTCAGAATTGTATGTCGGTAAAATTGTTTTAAATACGCTAGAATGCGAGCCGCGCATGCGCAACTTTCAAGCGTAAACGCCTCAAAATCAAAAATTTTTGATTTTGGGAATGCGCGTAAATTTACACTTGAAAGCCGCTTATGCTCACAAGTAGCGTACAGTACGCTCATGTGTGCACCGGCATAGTAAGCCGGCTGCAATTTCATGACGTCAGAGGCCTTCGCGCGTAAAAATACGCCAAGTGTACACCGGCCTTAACAGTACACAAAGTGGGAGTGGCGAAACCCTTTGATGCGCGTCCAAAAACCAACAGTGCGGTGGCTCACCACGAGGCTGCCTCGCGCAGCAAATGTCGGGGCGAGTCCCCGTTCACACTGCACGAGTCTTTCCTAATGAAACAGTTGCGCGAGTATGTTGCGCGCAGTGTAAACCCAGCTTAAGGCTGGGTCAGGTACCTATTTCTGATCGTTGATCTGATCATTGAAGTTAAGCAACGCAACCCCAATTAGTAATAGCATGGGTGACGGCTTCAGAACACTGGGTATCTGTATCTGTGAAGTCTCTACATTGGAATTGCGCCATTGACGGGGCTCCAACGACCGTTGTAGTTGAAGAGCTCTAAAACACCAGCAAACAACAACACCTCTGTCCAGTATCGAACCTATAACTGCTGACACAATTACCAAGTGAGCTATCCACTGCACCAGTGGCGGGTATGCTCCAACAAACAGTAGGCCGATAATAAATAAGCATAGGGATTGCCACTTTCGTCGCGGGGTAGGCCGCCCCCCTCACCCCACAGACAACCCGGCCAATATTCCTGCGGATTCCAGACGCCTGGCTGGGGTGCCCCCAGTCAGAGTCTGTTCATCAACAATAGGGGCTAATCTTAGATTAGGAACGTTCATTGTAGAAACCCTTGAGTAAGTTGTCCGTAAGGATATGGTTGTGTGTGGGGTTGACGGGGACCTAGAGGGAGATTGGCGGGAGTGGAGGACTAGAACCCGCAGGCCCGACCTTGCCATAGACGAGATAAGGGTATGATGATGACTATGGTAGCCACTTTGGTAAGCAGCCGGCTGCGTAAAAAACACCGTCCAAATCGCTCATGTGTCAATTTAGAGGGACAAAGATGGCCATCCAACTCTAAGGAGGAAAAGGGACTAGTACATGGCTTTTTTTTCGGAAGGCTATTCACAAGAATTGCTGTCAGCACGACACGGATATAACCTTCTGTTGTCTTCACGCTAACAGCTGTAACCTCACCTTAATGGAGTTTCTTCAAATTTTATTTAAATTAAGACATGTCCTTTTTGTTCCTTTCACCTACTTCCCCACTCGCCCACTCTCTCCTCCTCCCCCCTCTTACTCCTTCCTCTCGATCACCGCCTCTGGTAAGCACTTGTAGGTCATTGGCTTAGTTTCTGGAAAATTTTGGGCGCCAAGTGTGCAACAAATGATGCGTCACTGAAAGTAGGAAAATTGTCAGGTAAATTGAATGACAGCCATTGTTGGAAATTCGGCGGAGGCATGATTTTGGGGGGGGGGGGGTTTGGAGGATTGAAGTCGATCATTAGATGGTATTACTAATTAATATGTACACACCGATTTCTTAAAAGTCATACCAGGCAATAACAACAACACAGCCTTGTAAAAATTCCAGGAAATATCTGATTTGACGTGCAGATGAAAACACCCTACTAATAACAATGAATCAAATCCTGTGTTTTGTTTGCAGACAAAATGGCGGGGATTGCGATAGGACGTCAAATGACACTTGTCAGAATGAACAGAAATGTGATAATGTGAAAAGGGGACGGGCGGACAGGACAGCAAGGTGGAGGTAGAAGGCTTCAGGCAGTGGATGACCGAAAAAAGGTACAGAATCCATTTTGTACCTCGCTTGTTTGTAATGTTCAGCGATGTTCACGAACGGAAATTCATTGTCAACTTGGCAAACAACCGATGTACTGTAACAATTCTGATACTATTCTCACTTCCTGTTTGCAGGAGGCCAAATGACCTTTTAATCGAGTGTCAGTAGCAGTGATTTTTTTTGTACTGTAGCAGTAGTTCCAATCTGTCTCTCCTCTCTTCTCGCTCTCTATCTACTATCTCTCCCCTCTATTCTCTCCTCTTCCCTCTCTCTTCGATCCTCTTTACTCTCTTCTCTCTACTCGCCTCTCCTCTCTCCTTTCCTCTCTACCTCTCGCCCTTCTCCCTCTCCGCTCCACCTCTCGTGGGAGCGGCGAGTTGCGTTGGACACACCAGTTCTCATCTGATCACTGAAGTTAAGCAATGCAAGCCCAGTTAGTACTGACATGGGTGGTCGCTCGGGAAAGCTGGGTACTGCTAATACCCAATAATCGTCGCATTAGTGTAGTGTCTGTGCAGTCTATGCATTAGAACTATGCAGTGGACGGGTCTCTAATGACCTTGTAGTTGACGGGACCTTAAACACCAACAAACAACAAAAAACCCACCTCTCGTCCTTCTCTCCCTCCTTTAATCTATACCTCTCGCCCTTCTCTTCTCTCTCCTCTCTCCCTCCATTCTCTCTTTTCTCTCATCTCATTCCATTCTCTCTCTTTTCTCTCATCTCTCATTCCATTCTCTCATCTCTCATTCCATTCTCTCTCTTTTCTCTCATCTCTCCCTCTCCTCTTTTCTCTCTACTGGTTCCAGTCTGTCTCTCCTTTCTTCTCTCCCTCTCCTATCCTTTTTACTCTCCTCTCTACTATTTCTTCTCTCCCATCTCTCTACTCTTCCTCTCTTTACTTTCTCTTCTCTCCCTCTCATTCTCTCTACTGTCTCTTCCCTCCTTTTCATCTCACTACTCCCTGTTCTCTCTCTCTCTTCTCTCCTCTCTTCCTCCCCTCTCTACCTATCTTCTCTTACTCTTCCTCTCGCTACTCTCTTTTCTCTCATCTCCTTCTCTTCTCCCTACTCTCTCTCGCTTCTCTCCCTCTCTTCTCTCTACTCTCCCTCTCTTCTCTAATCTCTCCCTCTCTTCTCTACTCTCCCTCTCTTCTCTAATCTCTCCCTCTCTTCTCTACTCTCTCCCTCTCTTCTCTACTCCCTCTCTTCCTCCTACTCTCTCTTCTCTCCTCCTCCACTATCCTTTCTACAGTGTCTGTATTTCGTGCCAAATTGTTTGTAAACTTGGTCAACAATGTTTGTGATGTGTCAGGCATGAGTTCGAAAACCACAACAGTCGATTGTACCCTTGCCATGTCCTTGCAGAAAAGGTCCGTCATGGCCGTGATGATTCATTGAATGGTTTTCGGTTCGTGGTTCTAAGACTGGATGAGGGTTCAGTTCCTCAGGTGATATCTCTCTTGGGATATTCGTCAGTAACGGCCTGCCCCGTACATCGTGCAGACATGACACCTGTCTCAGCGGCGCAGAAGCGTGCTCGACTTCTGCTCTACTACTCCTTTCGGGCGAAAGAAGCAGACTGATACAGAGAGACATGCCGTCAGGTTTCGTTTCGTTGGAGTTTTAGGGCCCTTCACCTAAGCGGTCAGTAGAGACCCATTCACTGCGTAGCTCTAATGCAGAGTTTGCACAGACACTACGCTGTTACGACGATTTTGGGCATTAGTAGTACCCTGTGAGCCCATATGGTCACCCATGCCAGTACTAGCTGGGGTTCCGTTGCTTAACTTCTGTGATCAAACGAGAACTGGTGTGTCCAACGCAAATACAGCTGCTCGCCAGACAGATAGACATAGGCAGACAGACAGATTAGGCGGACATGGAGAAAGAGACAGACAGATTAGG
>JAAFCE010004209.1:23625976-23777143 GCA_013389805.1 Trigoniulus corallinus | reverse complement strand
AGACAGACAGATTAGGCGGACATGGAGAAAGAGACAGACAGATTAGGCGGACATGGAGAAAGAGACAGACACAAAGAGGGACAGAGAGAGAGAGTGGCCGACAAGCAGAAACAGTGGTGGAGCCAGAGAGAGAGAAATGGACCGACAAACAAAGACAGAGTGGTGGAGAGAGAAGGGGACTGACAAACAAAGACAGAGTGGAGAGAGAGAGAGACAGAGGGGCAGAGAGAGATGGCGGGTCCGACAGAGACAGCGGGACAGAGAGATACACACAGGCACAGAGAGAGAGGCAGAGGGAGAGAGGGGGGACAGAGAGAGACAGAGGGGCATAGAAAGAAAGGGGAACAGAGAGAGACGGAGGGACAAAGAGAGAAGCACAGAGAGACACACACACAGATAGATACAGAGGGATAAAGAGGGGTTGCAGAGAGAATGACACGGGGAACAGAGAGAGAGGGGGGACTGTGAGAGCGGTATAGAAAGGGAGATAGACAGAGGGACACAGAGAGACAGATTAACAGAGAGAGGGCCCGGGTGTTCCCTTCGATCATGGCCCCATGATTTCTGTACGATGTTATTTTCTCGAAAAGAACCCTGCTACATGTGACCGGTAGATCCACAAAATTCTCAGGTGTAAGAGCCCGCCCCTACCATCGGTGGCCTATCGAAAACGTAGGCTGACGATAAATTAGCAAAAGGTTTGGAGCATTATGCAGGCAGCCTGTCGCGGAAAACCACCGTCTGACGGATTTCCCAGGTGTCCCAGTGTGGGGTTGAAATGGGTACCCTACTCTGCCATAGGAGGGAATGTTTACAATAATAGTTGTACTTACTGGTTGCATTTGCTTCTTGATGGTGGGTAATCCATAACAGCAACAATATCCAAATTGTCATCGATAGCCAGCTGTAATTCATCTTCATTCACCTGTTGATTAATTTTCAGTTATTTCAATCAAAAATTTCAGGTGGCATTTGATGACGCAGAAATGGGGTCATTCAGTTATTCCGCTGAAGTGAAAATTTTCCTGGACAGATTATTAGGGTCACACACGCACTACGAGAAGGGTTTCATTTTTTTCTCCGGGTTTTGTCATGTAGGTGCTACAATTAAACAAGGTCCTGAAATGCTCTGTTTGCACACTGGTGCAGCCTCAGACAACCCCCTCAAAAATTGGGGACTGCCATATTTCAATAACGAGGGACTTCAATTTCCGTGAGATTCAATTTGTTTTTCAAAATATTCAATCCAGCCATCCAAATAATACATCTGCGGCATCATTGGATGACCCTCTTCCGTTCGCCCTTCCCATCCATTCAGAGTAGAGACATTCGGGAAATTGTTATAGAGGGCATTTTAGGTGAGGTGGAAGAGTTGTTGCGTTATAATATACCGCAGTATTACCTGAGGATGGAGGGGTTTCATTTCCTTCATACGTGAAATGTTCGGCACATTGTGATCAATTGGAGAAACAAAACGGAAGTGCGTTTTACCAATTATTAACAGGTGTTGGGGATCGAGGACACCCGCCGCGGTGGCGTAGTGGTTAGCTTACTTGGCAACTACGCCAGTAGTTCTAGGTTCGATACTGGGCCGTGGGGGGTCGGTTTCTTTCGGGCGAGAGAGAAGCCGCGAGTGTGCCTTCTTTTGGGTGAGAAGTAAAACTGAGGTCCCGTGTGTTTGCACGATGGCGCTTGCACGTAAAAGAACCCTCTCTACTACGCAATGGGTAGATGAGGTAAAAATTTCCAGGTGTAGGAGCTCGCCCCATGGCGTCGCACAGTGGCCTGAAATCTTGTTTTAGCGGGACATGTGTAATAGTGCAACGAAGTAAGCTTAACATGAAGTGTAGTTGTAAATTTTTGAACAAAATATAATTTTATAATTCTGAATACAATGTTTTTTCAAGTTTCAAATTAGTACATTGAAGATGGGGAACCTAACACAACATCAAAGATCTGATTCACTGCCTGATGAATCCACATACTCTTTGTCACTGTCAGAACCTTGTTGGAAAATAGGGAGATTTTATTTTTCAAATCATCTTCTGGTAAATTTGGTATCCTGGATTCAATGTTATGTCTCATTTCATTTCTTGCAAAGACAGTATTAGCACCAGAAAGGAGATATTCAGTGAAGAGAAAATCAAATAACTCCTTTCGTGTCACACCTTCCTTGATACCTCATGGTAATAAAAGTTAACCTTCCGTCCAAAAGGTGGGGTCTCGGCAGACCCCAGACCTACAAAATTGTGTCTACACATGTACCACTTTCTACAATCTTAACCAACCTTTCAGTACCTGTTTTCCGATGTTTTCTTTACCTATCCGGGGAAGTTGGCAGGCCTCCTAAGTAATTAGCATATTTTATTTCTGGTTAAGCAATGCAACCCAAGTTAGTACTAACATGGTTGGCTGGACAGAAACACTGGTTACTAAGGCAGAAATGGGAGCAGGATGTCCATAAGGATTTGGTAGTGTCTGGGGTGGATGGGGACCTGGTGGGAGATAAGCAGGAGTGGAGGACTAGACCCTGCAGATCCTACCCTGTCATAGGTGGGATATGGGTATGGTGATAATGATGTCTTGTCTTCTTGGGAAATACCGAATTTTTACAGCATGTTTCCAAATTATTTTCATTGCTAAAGCTTTATATGGATGTTATTTAATTTAATATCCATAATAATGCCCTTAATCTGAATATTTAAGCCTTGAAAATCAAAAAGTCTTTTTGGGGTCATCACAGACCCACCTTGTAGTGTGTGCCAGAAATCGTCATCTTGTCGACGGAAGGTTAAAAATAAATAACTTCCGCAGGTCTGAACACTTTAGAATGGGTGTCAAAACAAAGGTAACAGACCACAGAATGATCCTAAATCATTTCCAGAATGGAAGAAATGGTACTATTTTTTTCCAACAATGACAAGTCCCAAAGAATTATTAAAAAATCAGTTGTTGTCCTCCTAAACTACATGTGATCATATCTTGACCCCTGTTAACTTAAAAAGACAATTTGGAATGCTTATAGTAACCTGAAGCTTCAGTGTCCATAATGCAGCAAAAAGAATTCCCAATAAACTTTGTAAAATGCCTGCATGAGAGCACAAAACACAATGACCTGAATCACGGATGAAGCGAAATATGCGACATCTTCATAAATGTGGAATTTGTAACCTTTTAGTGCTTTTAAATGAAAAGAATTTTAATTGATTGTTGTTAATTTAAGACAGGAGATGATTCAGTCACAAGAAAATGGCAATTATTTTGTAATTTGCTGACATGAGTTTTTTCTTAAATGTCCCACTAAATTTGCATTTCCGACCACTGTGCGTCGGTAGCATTCCCCAACGAACACTAGACCGACGTTAAATAAGCGTAGGGGTGCAGCTTTGGCCGGCAACCGGCTGCAGAAAAATCTATGACCAATAAATCACCCTGTGTCCATTCAGAGGGACAAATGGGTACCCGACCCTGCCATAGGCGGGAAAAGGGTTAGGAGTTGCTTTTTTTGTTTTGGAGATCGAGGGCCCATTTTTAGGCTCTGTAGCAGCCCGCTATCACCCTTCTCGGTGGCGCAATAGGTAGCGTGATCGGTAACTGCGCTAGTGGTTCCAGGTTCGATCTGCATTAATTTGGGTTGGGGATTTTGATTTGTTAGTGTTTTAGGGCCCTTCAACTACAAGGCCATTAGAGTCCCGCCCACTGCGTGATTTTAGTGCAGAGACTGCACAGACACTACTAATGCGACGATTTTTGGGTATTAGTAGTACCCAGTTTTTTTCAAGCGGTCTCTCATATTAGTACAAGCTGGGGTTGCGTTGCTTAACTTCAGTGAGCAGACGAGAACTGGTATGTCCAACGCAATAAGCCGCTCCCTTTTCGGGCGAGAGAGAGAGGCCCTTAGTGTGCCTTCCTGCGGATAAAAAGACCCTTCGGTAAACGGATCATTTTACTGTGCAAGGGGTAGATGACGAAAAATTTCTTGGTGTAGGAGCTCATCCCCTAGAAGTGCCGTAACGGGGGCATGAAGCGCCTGTGGCGAGGGTCTAACTTTCGCTTGCCCGTAATGCAATAATGACAAAAAACTTAAACATTTTGCGCCCCAAACCCAGTGGCGTCCGTGGCGGCCGCTTTCTTCGCCACGCCCTCCTTACGGCCCTGTCCCGTGGCATCGATGGAATGCCCCATCGAACAGTGGACCGACGATAAATAAGCATAAGGGTTGCAGCTTTGGTCGGCAACCGGCTGTGGAAAATATGTCACCATTCTAAGGAGCAAGAAGTGTTACCACACTGCCAATGGCGGGAAAAGGGTTAGAAGTTGCCTTGCTAGCAGTCCCCAATACCTTTCAAGAAACGGAGTATTGCTAAGGCCGTTGTCCATGTATCATCATCATTCCTAACCCTTGTCTCCACCCCTAGGAGGGTCGAGCATCCATTTAACTCTTTGAAACTGGGAATGCATTGGCGATCCGTGCCACTCTATTGCTGTAACCCCTTGGTTATTTAACTATCGGTCACCGACCCCAGGGGTCATGGGCAACCGCAGAAAACTGATATTCTAGGGAACAACAAGGTGTCGCGACAATATTCCAGGGAAGGACAAGAGATCCGACTCAATGTTGCAGGGGAGGGCTGAGCTTCGAGAAAATGTTCAGACAAAATAGGCATGCAGGTGGCGAAGGTGACGCAGGGTGTGGCAGCCCTGCGAAATTCTGCTAGCAGGCAATCACCGCACATTAAATAGCAGTTTTCAACATATTTGCATCAAATAACAAGAGAACTTCTCTGCTTCGTACCGCTTTTTTGTTATTTTCACGCATTGGCATTGGCACTACACTCCGCAGGGTCACGTGCAGCAGGCACAGAGTCACGTCACCCTACAACTTAACATGTGCCACTACATACTGGTAGTCGTCGAGTAGTTACAACCACAATTGGTTTCGACAGACTGGTCGTAACACGATTTGGTCGCAAGTTGAGTAGGCTATATGTACAGTATGTACAGTACTGTACTGTGAAATCATCATCATCACACCCTTCTCCAGCCCGTGGCTGGGTCGGGTCTGAGGGTTCCAATCCTCCACCCCGCCTATCTCCAACCAGGCCCCCATCCACCCCGCACACAACCATGTCCATTTGTACCACCTGTTCCCACGTCCGCTCTGGTCTTCCCCTCCCACTGGTGGTCCCATCTACCTGCAGTCCCACGATGGTCCTAATTAGTTCCTCTTCCCCCTTCTCATCACATGCCCATACCACCTCAGCCTACACTCCCTCATCCACCCCCTGACTACCTGTAACATGGTCATTTCGGATCCTATCAGCTGGCGACACGCCACTCATGAAGCGCAGCATTCACATATCAGCCACTTGCATTCTCCTTTCATGGTCCTTCCTCACGGCCCAACACTCTGAGTCATATAGCATAACTATGTTGAAGTCTTGTAGGTCTTGTGCCTCCTCTTTGGACTCTTCAAACTTTCCCACAACATCGGCAAATAGTAAGCACTGAGGGGCCCATTCCCCTACTCCTGCCAGCAGCTCATCCATGACTAGAGGGAATAAGTATGGGCCAAGTGCTGACCCTTGATGCACACCCACCTGCACCTTGAAGCATCTAGTACTGTACTGTACTGTGAAATGGTTATATAAATCTTTAAGTCATATTTTATTGTAATTTTCTTTCATTATTGTTGTATATTTTATGGTGGGGTGGATGGGGAGGGGGTCTTGTTGCAGATAGGCGGGAGTGGAGGATTGGAACCCGCAGACCCGACCCAGCCATGGGCTGGAGAATGGTGTGATGGGTTTCATCACTGCCTGATTGGCTATGGGTCGTCAGCGACCAAACTGGTCGTAAAGTCGAACAGTCATAAGTCGCATAGGTCGTAAGTCAGCGACTACCAGTACTATCATGTGAGCCACAGAAATTTATGGTGAGTCCCCCTGCGTTTCATTTTGTGCTGGGACTAAAAAGTCATGTTGTCAAGGCACTGTTGCCATTACAATATTATGCACATCAGGAAATAAGACATACAGTGAAACCTCTCTATGGGTACACCCGTCATATCGGTACAGATTTTTCAGTCACCGATTTTTTGCCCATAGGGTTAATGCTATTACAACCCCTCTTAACGGTACACCTCTCTAATGGGTACACCCCTCTGTTGGTACACCTCATATATGTCACCATTTTCAGAAAACCATCTCTGTAATGCCTGCACTCCTCTATTGGTACGCCTAATACATGTCACTATTTTCAGAAAACCCCCTCTGTAATGGGTACATCCTGCCTCAGTGACGCAGTGGGCAGGGTGCTTGGTAACTGCAGCAGTGGTTCTAGGTTCGATACTGGACTGAGGCGGGTTGCCTTCTTTTCTACAAGAGAGATGTCCCGAGTGTGCCTTCCTTTGGATAAGAAGTAAAACCATAGTCCCATGTGGCGTTCAATGGCATTTATATATAAAAGAACTTTCTACTATGCAACGGATAGGTAAGGCAACATTTCCAGGTGTAGGAGCTTGCCACCTGGAATCGGTGGAATACCTCAAAGAACAGTAGACCTACAATAAATATGTACAGGGGTTGCAGCTTTAGTCTGCATCTGGCTGTGGAAAATCGCAGTCCAAAAGATCACCCTTGCATCTATTCAGACGGGCAAGATGGGCACCCGGCCCTGCCATAGGCAGCAAATAAGAAGGTAGCTTGATTGTAGACAAACGTCCCTTGATTGATTTGTTTGTAAAAATTAAATTTGTGTACTTCAATAATTTTGTGAAATATTATATTATACAATGCATTTTTTTCAGTAAAAAAAACGCAATATAAAACAATATATTGTTTTGATTAATTTATATACCCATACCCCTCTTATGGGTACACCCCTCTGATGGGTACACTTTGGCTAGGTCCCACAGGTGTACCAATTAGAGAGGTTTCACTGTAATTAATAGGCCTTTAGGGGATATAGAGGATAGGGGATATCAGGAAATAAGATACTGTATAATTAATATAGAGGTCAGCTATAAAAATATCTAATAGCATTTTCGTCTACCTTAGACAACTGGCTATTTAAAGACTGCTGTTTGGGGCAAGAGGACTGGGGCAACCCTCAATGTTACCTGACACCTTCTTCATAGTGGACAGCTTATCTGTGATTATTGTTAACTGGAAACATTAAATGTTAGGTTAACAATAAATTTGGTTTCTTAGGCATGAATCTGACTCCTGGTGCATTATAGTCATTGTGCAATAGGTCAGACACCATGCTATATTATAACCAACAAAGCATTAATTCACCTGTCAAAATTTTTATTTTGGTTGCATAATGCAGTGTTGGAATAGTGGGGTAGGCCGGCATCCCCCCACAGACAACCAGCCAATATTCCTGTGGGTTCAAGGCGCCTAACTGAGGTGTCTCCAGTCACAGCATGTTCAATCGCCCTGCGGACCCGACCCTGCCACAGGCGGGATGAGGGTGTGATGATGATGAATAAATTTGGTTTATTATCTACATTGATTTTAACTTTTAGTGTTAATGCGTTTTTATTATTCACAAAAACTAAAATTGTTATTTCATTTACCTTAACAATGTAATAAATAATAGCCTAGTTGCGTTTTTCTATATATGGTTGCTTTTTTATAACGCAGTACAGCCACTTCCTACCGGAAGTTGCGTTGGACCAAGACCTCCTAAACAGAAGGCCTTCTCACTGTTTCGTGACGTCATCCTAAGTAGTGCTAAGACCTACTGAAAATAATGATGAATGATGACGCTTGCCCTTACAAAGCAATGAGATATTTATTCATAAAATATAAAATAGATTTTAAATGCACATGTAAATATTGGTTTGACTGAATAGACAGCATGAAAATATTAATTTATTTTTAAATTTTTGTAAGAAACACATGCATTTAAAACACATACTTTAATGCTTAATTTTCAATTTTAACCTCTTGTAGACTTCTTCCTCTCAATATTATTATTTTGATTTTTTCCAATAGCTGTGCAAGTGTCTAAACCATAGGGAAGATTTGCTTATGTGTGGATTGTAGTGCTTCAATGGCATTCTTATTAGAAAATTTTTAAAATTAATTTCACATGAAAAATACTCATAAAAGGAGGTTGTTGTTGTTGTTGCTTGTTAGGGTTTTAGGGCCCATTGACATCAGTGGTTATTAGGGCCCAGCAGGGGTGGATCCAGAGGGGGAGCAATGCTGCAATTGTTCCCCCCTCAGTGCTTCAATGGGGTACATATTTCAATTGATGCATGATTCAACTTTGCAACTGATGAGACATTTTTGAATTTCCTATTCCCATTTCTACACTGCCAGTCCAATCTACAGTTGGCTAAACCACTGAAGATAGGACATTGTCTAAAGGGCAGTAGAGGACCTATATAATATATGGAGACATGGTATGTATTCTAAGGGATTCTGAATATTTAAAAATATTTGGGACACCCATTTTTTGAAGGGCTACCCCCTTGATCTGCCCCTGGATCCACCCCTGGGTGCTCAAAAAGACATTCACCATGGAGGGAGAATATTCAGAGGGACAAGATGGGTACCCAACTCTACCATAGGCAGAAAAAGGGTTAGGAGCTTATGTATAGATGTTAGGCATACAAGTATACAGAACATATCTAACCTAACATGTATACCTAACATAACTAACCTAATCTAACATATATAACCCAACATACCTAACATAACATGTATACCTAACTTTTCTACCCCCTATGATTATTCTTTTCTTAAAATACATATGCAACATCTTGGCTGCCATATTCTTAGTTTGAATGATGTGCTTTGTGTAAAACATTAGTAAAAACATAGTGTATCTAATTTATATAAGCCTATGGGTTCAATATTAAATCTGCTTACCATTCAATGCTTGGTCAATCTGGAAGCCTTTCTGTTACTAGCTATAATCCATTTTGGGGTTTTGAAAAACTGAAAATATTAACTTTAGGTCCACTTCTGTAGTTTCTCTGGCATCCAGGCACAACACAATTACATGGCACAATCCAAATATTAGATGATTTACATTGGAAAATGATTTGAGTTTAAAAATTCAACTCAAATATAAATTTAAAAAAGACGCTTGAAATGCACACAATATGGTCGTTCACATAGTGTGCTAGCACTACAGTAGAATCTCGTTATATCGAACCTCAGGGGACCGTGAAAAATACTTCGATATATCCGAGTTTCGATATATCCAATTCCGGAAATTATATAGTCCAAATTTACATTTTCACAAATGTATATGTCCCGCTATTATACTTCCTACAATTTCAATTTTAGGATAAAATATTAAGATCATCCTCATCACCATACCCTTATCATGCCTGTGGCAGGCACAGTTTTTTAACATTGTTAAGATCAACAATGTTAAAAAACAATAAGATCACAACATAAAGAAGTTCTATTCTAACTCACTACACTGCAAGCAGCCTTATTTGGCAGTGGAGAGACTAACTCTCATTCCTACAAATGATTCGGTAAAACTCCTAAAACCCTAAACTATAATTGTTGTGTCCCCCTACAATACTTGCAATGGCGGCCTTACCTTTCAGGAAGCCCTCCACTTTATCCTCTCGAAAGGTATTCCATTGCCAAATGATCCTTGTCAAAAAAGACCAGTAGTATGAGTCTGTCTGTGCCCTTATCTCCCTCAATTTATACGTATGATCCTTTCTCACCTAATACTCAGCCAGGGACAAACTTCCAAACAGAGGGGTACATTTGTACATCAGAGCCTTCATGTGTGGGCTGCCAATTCAATTGCAGTGGCGAAATAAAAACCTTTTAGTTCTAAGGGTTTCGTGAGTCGACAAAGTTTGAAGACCTTGTCTAGATGGAGTGAGACCCGCTCTATAGTCCCTGTCAGCCAAAGTCAAATACTATATTTATGCAGGCCTGTGTTTATGATACTTCGATATATCCCATAGGCTTCTGATCAGAGGGACTGAAAATCACCTTCGATATAACCGAGATTTCGAAATAAACGAGTTTCGATATATCAGGGCATCTTTCGTATTGATTAACATTGTGTCTGGCGGGGCCGGCGCTTAAACTTCGATATAAGCAGAATTTCGATATAAGCGAGTTCGATATACCGAAGTTCTACTGTACTTTGTGTGACGTCACTAGCCAGTGACGTCACACTGCAAAGGCCTTGTTATCTAGGAGGCCTTGGTTGGACTCACCAGTTCTCGTCTGATCACTGAAAGTTAAGCTGCGCCATCTCAGCTAGTACTAGCATGGGTGACCGCTTCGGAACACTGGGTATTGTTAATATAAAAAAAAAATCATTGTCACAGCATAGTGTCTGTGTGGACTGCATTAAAACTACGCAGTGGACAGGGCTCTAATGATCGTTGTAGTTGTAGGGCCCTAACTAAAGTATCAACAAAACGAAAAATTGGTCTGCCTCCAAAAATTGACCGGAACAACTTGTTCGTCCGCTAAAAACATGCTTTCGTCGGAGTATTGTTTTACCGCAAAATTGGAAATATTTCAGGATTGCAATGTCCAGAGAGTTTAATAACCTCAAATGTATGTCGTTCCATATACCACGCTGAAACACCTCTTTCTAAAATTTGTTTCTGGCCCTCTTCCCTCTCCCTTCAGAAGTTATTTAGCTTTAAATTATGGATTCATATTTTGTTCTACCAACGTTGTGTGAAGCATCCTGTGGCAACAAATCAAAGTAATTGTCATAAATTTTATTCAATCATTAGTATCCCTTCTAATGACCCATTTACTCATCGTTCATGTAATATTATTTATCGATACATCATCATCATACCCTTATCCTGTCTGTGGCAGGGTAGGGTCTGTGGGTCCACTGAACATGCTCTGACTGGGGGCACCCCAGCTAGACGTCTGGAACCCGCAGGAATATTGGCAGTAATATTATTTATCGAAACAAATGACGAAAACCCAACCTCGGTAGCGCAGGAGGTGGCGTGCTCGATTACTACCTCAGTGGTTCCAAGTTCGATACTGGATGGAGGTGGGGAGAAAGGGCCCCAAGTGCGACCGCCTTCAGATGAGGAGTAAACCAGTCGTCATGTGCGGTGAACGATGCCATAGGCACATAAAAGAACCCTCTATACTGTGCAAAGGGTAGAGGAAGCAAAATTCCCAGGAGTAGGAGCTCGGAGAAGTGCCCCAAAACGGGAGAGGCTGTATAGAGGACACATCAGTTTTCCTATGATCACTGAAGTTAGGCAACGCAGCCCCAGTTAGTACTGACATGAGTGGCCGCTTGGTAACACTGGGTACCGCTAATACCTAGAAAATCGTCGTAACACCATAGTGCAGTGGACGGGACTTTAATGGCTTGTTGCTGTCGTTTGTTGGTGTTTTAGGGCCCTTCAACTACAAAGGTCATTAGAGCCCCGTCCACAGCATAGTTCTTATGCAGAAACTGCACTAATACGACGATTTTTGGGTATTAGCAGTACCCAGTTTTCCCAAGCGGCCACCGATGTCAGTACTAGCTAGGGTTGCGCTGCTTAACTTCGGTGATCAGACGAGAACCGGTGTGTCCAACGCAATTCGCCGCTCCCGGCTTTTAATGGCCTTTGAAGTAAAAGGGCCCTAAAGCGCTAACACATCAATAAAAAAAATGGGACGTAAAACAGTGGTCCCGTGTGGTACAAGATGGAATAGGCACGTAAAAAAACCCTCTTTACTACGCAACTGGTAGAAGAGGCAATATTCCGAGGAGTAGGAGCTCGATGGAGTACCCCCCTTCCCCCCAAAAAAGGGGGTAGTTTTGGTAGGCAGCCCACTGCGGAAAAACACCTTCCAATATGTCACTCTTCTGTCAAGTCAGAGGTATAAGATAGGTACCCGACCCTGCCATAGGCGGGAAAAGGGTTAGGAGTTGCTTTGATAGAAATGATAAAAACTCCACTTTGGTGGCGCAGGAGGTAACCTGCTCGATAACTGCTTCAGTGGCTTCAGGTTCGATATTGGATCGAAGTCATTCCAGCAAGAGAGGGGCCTCGAGTGCGCCTGCCTTCGGATGAGAAGTAAAACATGGGCCCCGTGTGTGTACGATACCATAGGCACGTAAAGGATCCCTCTATACTATGAAACGGGTAAATAAGGCAAAATTTCTAGGTGTAGGAACTTAGTGGGCTGACCCAACGAACAGTATACCGACGATATATAGCCACAGGGATTGCATCTTAGTTCGGCAGCCGGCTGTATCAAAGTGCCATTCAATGGATTGCCCATATGTCCATACAGAAGGAGAAAGATGGGTGCTCAACCCTGAGCCTCTCTCTTGTTCGAAAGACTCCAATCCAACTCGATCCAGTGTCGAATCTGGAAGCATTGAGGCACCCTGTCGACGGGGGTGTCATTTACAAATGATGGAGAAAAAGACGAATTTTCGAGTACACCAGTTGTCCCAATTGTGGAACACGGTCTCCCAGCTGTCCCGTCTGTAGTATTGTCGGGTCTGCGGGATTTTGCTCTTCCTTTCCGCATATCTCCCTCTAGGTTGAAGGGCGACATTCACCCCACACGTTGCTATATCCGTTCGTGCAATCTGTTCCCACGTGCTTCCTGTCCCTGAAAAATATTTTGAGGATATCTGTTGGTGTCAGGACCGGGTCAGGGCACATTGGGGCCCCCACCAACTAGTTTTGGGGCCCTTGGAAGACCGGGGCATCCCGCCATCGCAACTCCGCGGAGTACTTAAGGCAGCGATTCTCAACCACTGGGAGCGGCGAATTGCGTTGGACACACCAGTTCTTGTCTGATCACTGTAGTTAAGCAACGCAACCCCAGCTAGTACTGACATGGGTGGCCGCTTGGGAAAACTGGGCACCTCTAGTATCCAAAAATCGTCGCATTAGGCCCAGCGCAAAATGAGACATAGGTGACGCAGGGTGAGTCACTATAAATTTCAGTGGCTCACATGATAGTATGTAGTTGCGCATGTTAAGTCGCAAGGTGACGTGACTCAGCGCCTGCGCCACGTAACCCTGCAGAACACAGTGGCAATGCCGCAGATTCGTGAGTGAAGTTGGTGTGACAATAACAAAAAGCGGTGCAGAGCAGATCAGTTCTCTTGTTATTTGATGCAAGTAGTGTCTGTTAGCACGCTCGGCAACTGCGCCAGTGGTTCCAGGTTCGATACTGGACCGAGGTTGGTTGGTTTCTTTCAGGCGAGAGAGAGTCCGCGAGTGCGCCTTCTTTCAGATGAGAAGTAAAACCGAGGTCCCGTGTTGGTGTACGGTAGCACTTGCACGTGGAAGAACCCTATCTACTACGCAACGGGTAGATGAGGTCGGTGGTATTTCCCAAAGAACACTAGTCCGACGATAAATAAGCGTAGGGGTTACAGCTTTGGCCGGCAACCGGCTGTAGAAAAACTATGACCAAAATATCACCCTTGTGTCTATTCAGAGGGAGAAGATGGGTACCCGACCCTGCCATAGGCGGGAAAAGGGCTAGGAGTTGCTTTGTTGGTGTTGTAGGTCCCTTCAACTACAAAGGTCATTAGAGACCCGTCCACTGCATAGTTTAATGCAGAGACTGCACAGAAATTATGCGACGACTTTTGGGTATTAGCGGTACCCGGTGTTCGCAAGCGGCCACGCATTTCAGTTCTAACTGGGGTTGCGTTGCTTAACTTCAGTGATCAGATGAGAACTCGTGGTGTCCAGCGCAATACAGTCGCTCCCGGCTTCTTCCAAACAAGAAGGAAGTGTGCGTCAGTTGGGAAGTATAGGTGGTGTATATGGGGCGTAGATGGAGGCCTGGTGAGAGATAGGCGAGAGTGGAGGGCCAGAACTCACAGATCCGACCCTGTCATAGGCGGGACAATGATGACCTTGTACACTTTTTAAACCAATTGAACAGCCCAAGGCAATGAGAAAGTAATGCTACGGTTCAGGAAATGCACGTTTTTCTTTTTGAAATTGCGATTGTTCACTGAATCGGTTTTCTGCTTTTAATTATCTTTGACTTAAAGGTTTTTTTTAGCGATTTCAGGTCAAGAAAGAGAGGGTAGGCAAGTTTGGTTCACTGTTTGCCCCGTAGCTGAGAGATGATTTGCAGGCCACCTCCGAAGAACGCCACAAAAGAGGTCAGATGGCCACCGTTTCGGTCAAATATCAAGAAAATGCCAAATGACAAAGGGTAACAAGTTTCAGTACTTTATCCACCTGCTTAGGTAAACCTTTTTTGGTGGTTAATCTCATCCTCTGGCAGGCCTCGTCCAGGACCAAATTCATAATTTGGCGAATTAGTTCATGTAACGAAATTTAGGCTAGGTTGGCATTCCCCGCAGACAACTCAGCCAATATTTCCTGCGGGTTCCAGAGGTCTTGCTGGGCTGCCCCCAGTCAGATTATGTCCCGTGGGCCTACAGACCCGATCCTGTCACAGGTGGGATAAAGGGTATGATGATTATGACTCCACGTAACGAAATTTCGGAAATCTTGATGAGATTTTCTCACATTGTCGTAACTGGTCTGAGGCTGAATGATGAAATGCTTTTTTTGTCCACTGTCATAAGACAGCAACTACCAGCTCTTGTAGGGAGCGGGTGCATTGTGTTGGACACACCAGTTCTCGTCTGATCACTGAAGTTACGCAACGCAACCCCAGCTAGTACTGCTATGTATGGCCGCTTCTGAAAACTGGGTACGGCTAATACCCAAAAATCGTCGCATTAGTGTAGTGTCCGTAAGTCTCTGCATTAGAACTACACAGTGGACGGGGCTCTAGTGACTTTGTAGTTGAAGGGCCCTAAAGCAACAAAACAAAAACCAATATACGCTGTGGACAGGGCTCTAACGACCTTGTAATTGAAGGGCCCTAAAACACCAACGACCCCCCCCCCCCCCCCGACCTAACCCTTTTCCTGCCTATGACAACGTCGGGTACCCATGTTGTCCATCGGTATGGACACCCAGGTGATATATTAGATGTTATTTTTCTACAGTCGGCTGCAGACCAAAGCGGCGCAACCCCTATGATTATTTGTCGTCTGTTTATTGTTCGCTGGGGCACTTCACCGACGCCAGGTGGGTGAGCTCTTACACCTGGGGGTTTTGCCCTATCTGCCCGTTGCGTAGTAGACAGGGTAAAGCAGGCGCGCGCGAGGCGTCTCACTCGCCCGAAATCGAACCTAGAACCACTGGCGCAAACCGAGCACCCTGCCTTTGGTCACCGAGGTGGGTCTTGTCCCTACTGTGCTTTTCCCACGTTGCTTTTTCCCCACTGTCATAATTTTCAAAATGAGGGCGTGCCAAATGGGAACACGAACAATTGTTAAAATAGAAAGGTGTAGTTCCTGGTTGAAAATGTAGTTGAACCCGGAAGTGGCTAGGGACACCCCTTACCATTTTTAAACGGCCCCAAATTGCCATTACTAACGGATGCTATGATTACATACCTTAATATAGAAGTGTGGCGGTCACTCTTTCCGTGTGGTCATCCACTGACCAGAATTTTTGTCTTCCTGTTACCCCTTTGGCACCTTTATTGCAGAAGGAATGTCACTTTGATGATCACAGTGTTAATATTAAAACGGCATGACACCGGAACTCTTAATCCAAAATTTGATCTCCTGCCGGTGAGCGTTTGCTTTCGTTTTCCAAGTCACTGCAGCACTGCTGAAGATTCGATAGTACTGAAGCTCCACGTGACGATTGAAGGGGTTATTTGCGACCCTGGCGATACCCAAAGCGATGTTGTTCAAGTAAAATTAGGCAACAGGTATACCGATTTCTGTGTCCAAAAACAGAAAATGATAACGAACAAGTACCGACAGCGAAAGATATTCCGGTGTTCGCAATTGTGGATTGAAGATGTGTCTGCGCGCGTTTGTGAGTGCGCACCGAACGACATAGGAACCCTATCGAGGTGACCCATTTTCGGCAGACCGGACATAGGTAGAAGTGCATCCGCCATTTCGTAAATATTTTCTTACCAGGTTGGGTGCAACAGCGAGTAGATTACCAAAAAAATGTAGGGGGAAGTGGAGTGGCTATTCGTCCCCCTCCCGAATTAATTTAAATTTTGACTTCGTTGTGTTTCGGTGGCTTTGGTTTGCTCACTTGTTTTCGTGAGCCCATAGCTGTAGGCTCGATCCTGGCTAAGACGAATGGAAAGGATTAGCTGGCGAAGGGGAAAAAAGTCTGAAGTATGACGTGGTCCCTGAGCGGCACTGAGGGACTACGACATACTTAGTGAGCGTGGCGTTTCTGGAGAAGTTGATCGTGGTCCTGGAAGTTACTCGTGGTCCCTGAGAGCAGAATCTCCTCGAAAAGTTACTCGTGTTTCCTCAGAGCAGGGTCTCCTGGCAAAAAGTAACTCGTGGTCCCTGAGTTCAGGGTCCCTTGGAAAAGTTACTTGTGGTCCCTGAGAGCAGGGTCCCCCTGGAAATGGTACTCGTGGTCCCTGAGAGCTAGCAGGTGAGCGGCTGTATTGCGTTGGACACACCAGTTCTCTTCTGATCACTGAAAGCTAAGCAACGAAGTCCCAGCTAGTACTGACACGAGTGACCGCTCGGGAACACTGGGTACTGCTAATACCCAGAAAATCGCCGTTACAGCAAAATTTCTGTGCAGACTCTGCAATGAAACTACTCAGTGGACGAGGCTCTAATGAACTTTGTAGTTGAAGGACCCTAAAACACCAAGAAACAAACTGAGAGTAGGGCCTCCTAGAAAAGTTATTCTTGGCTCCTAAACGCAGGTTCTTCGCTAACGTTATTAGTTCTCCATGAACCCGGGGTGTCGATCTTAGCCCTGGCAAGCAAAGTCTGGGTCGTCGTCCATTACGCTTTCCGCGCAACCCTTTACATGAAGCAAACTATGCGTGCAAATGATTTTTTGCGCTCCTTTGCATGGTGTCCACTGAGGTCTTAGGGACGAGACGAGCCATCTCCATTTCCAAGGCTCTTTGTCGCAGGCCGTTACAGGCGAATTAGGAGTGATGGGCTTCGTCATCCGTCCCTGGGTAGGGAGCGGCTTATTGCGTTGGACACACTAGTTCTCGTCTTATCACTGAAGTTAAGCAACGCAACCCCAGCTAGTACTGACATTCGTGCCTGCTTGGGAAAACTTGGTACTGCTAATACCCAAAAATCGTCGCATTAGTGTAGTGTCTGTGCAGTCTCTGCATTAGAACTACGCAGTGGACGGAACTCTAATGGCCTTGTAGCTGAAGGGCCCTAAACCACCAACGAACGAATAAATCCGTACGTGGGGCACGACAGGCACTGCCATATCCGCTCTTCCTACTGTCATACCCTTTCTTTTGTTTGTGTTTAAGGGCAACAACGCACGGTCGTCTGCCCCAGCTATTGGCGGGACGCGGTTCACAGTTTGCTCTCGCAGTTCTCGTTGCGGTTTTTGAAACTAACATGGTGACAACCGCATGACCGCGCGGCCGTCGAATTTGCCGCGGCCAATTGCGGCGGCCGCGCAACCGTGTGGTTAAGCGGCAGACAGTGCGTTGTCATTCATTCACGCCAATGCAAATTGAAAGCCGCTCACCCGCCGACAGCCGCAGCTAACTGCCCGTGTGTTGTTTACCTTAGGGCCCTTCAACTATTAGCTCATGAGAGCTCCGTCGGCTGTGCAGTTAGGTACCCTGTTTTCCCAAGCGGCCACCGATGTTAGTAGTAGCTGGGGTTGCGTTGCTTAACTTCACGAGCTTAACGAGAACTGGTGTGTCCTACGCAATGCAGCCGCTCCCTACAACTTGGCATCAGCCTCTTTAGTGATTAAAGGGATTACTGCTCTACTAATCGAGTCTCAGAAAGGGGACATTCACCCGGATGTGAACCGGTAGTCTGGCACATGCGAGGAGATAACTGCGACACACCTGAAATGAATAATTATATGAAGTGCGTTGGAATTATTTGGCAACGGGTTTTTAATACAATGGCGGTTATTAAGGATTTATGAAGCAATACTGTTCTTCCGGATTTGCAATTGGCGCTTCCGGTTTCTAATCTTACGTTTGCGTCTGGTACAGTTCCTCGAAGTTGTTAGTAATGGCTAACTTTCATTTGTGCGACGTACTGCCACCTGGTGGAAGGTTATGACAGCTTATGGAGAATAGGGTCAATGCTGTATTTAAAATGAGGTTTCATTTTTGGCAGATGACGAAGCGGTGGAAATCTGGAAAGTGCACCAGCAAGGTCTAGAACGCTCCGGACTTTGAGCGATGACTGGAATTATGCGGCAACATAGTAACAACAACGTGGTAGTATATTAGAGACTGCCATCCTGTCGAGCAGTGATCTCAGTAAAATAAACAAGAAGAACAGGAAGAACACCCTCCCAACATCGACGTTTTCGTCGTTTTCTACAGCTCGAAGGGCTTGCCATGGCATGGTAAACAGTGCCAAGTCTGCCTGACTCGACCCTCGGTCCTCTGTCCGCACCGTGGGCGCTTGTGCGGTCCTTATCCCGCAGGCAGTCTGAAGTGGCTGTGCCTCTGAGCACGCAGATCTTGGATCTTCTGGTTAATCCCCTGGCCACCCTACCTCACCAACGGAACCTTAGGTTAGAGGACTTCCCGTTTCCCCCTTACTGCCTTACGCCTATTCTGTCCCTAGAGGTTTGTCTGGGTTACCTGCATAGAGCCGGGTCGTCCTCTGCGGAGTCACCGGACGGGATTCCTGTGCAGTGTCTTGCTGCCCTCAACCTCCCTAATGTGGAGTTACTCTTGCTATTTCTTAATAGTTGTATGCAGGAAGGCTACTTTCCCTCCTCGCTGTGCCTCTGAGCACGCAGATCTTTGGATCTTCTGGTTAATCTCTTGGCTGCCCTACATTACCAACGGAACCTTAGGTTAGGGGGCTTCCCGCTTCCACCTTACTACCTTACCCTATTCTGTCCCTAGAGGCTTGTCTGGGTTACCTCCATAGAGCCGGGTCGTCCTCTGCGGAGTCACTTGACGTCTTGCTGCTCTCGACCTCCCTAATGTGGACTTACTACTGCTATTTCGTAATAGGTGTATGCAGGAAGACTACTTCCCCCCCTCGCTTAAGGCGGCCTTTATCGTTCCTATTCTAAAAGTTATTCTAGTAGTTATAGGCCCATTGCTCTTTAGCCCCCTAGCAAAGGTGTTGGAATGGTGGGTCCTCGATCTCATTCGT
Organism: Trigoniulus corallinus; assembly: GCA_013389805.1. Lineage (NCBI taxonomy): Eukaryota > Metazoa > Arthropoda > Diplopoda > Spirobolida > Trigoniulidae > Trigoniulus > Trigoniulus corallinus. Next base: position 23,757,991 of record JAAFCE010004209.1, on the reverse strand, counting down.
GCCCCAATGCTCAAAGTTATCCCGCCTTCTCAGTTCAGCGACCGTCCCTATTCCTCTGTCCGGTTCCCCATTATGTCAATCTTCTTGGAAATCCTAGATGCACAGGCCGGTGGGTTACACTAAGTACTTGTAAAAACTGATGTTGCTAAAACCTACAATACCATTGACCAAGATACTCTTATTGCAGCCTTACATAGCCTTCCTCTCAGCCCGTATGTAGTTAATTTAATTATCTCACATCTGGAGAACCACACAGTCCGTCTCAGGTCAGCGCCAGTGTCCAGAACCCTCATCCAAGGTGTCCCGCAGGGCTCTGTCCTTGGGCCTCTTCTATTTAATCTTGCTACACCCTCTCTGTTGAAAGGGCTGACTGAATGGCGTGCCTGGGCCTATGCTGACAATTACTTTGATCGTGCCATCTCTGGGCCTGCCTTATGTAATCTCCCGGCTGCCATTTCTTCTCTCCTTGGTCATCTGGGGGAGTGGTATTCATGACATCGGATGCGCCTACATCTTCAGAAGACTGCAGTTCTTGTTTCTTCGTCGCCCCCCTTATATTCCAATTCGGCCTATCCCACCGATCCTATTGCTGTTCTGGGTATCCTGATGGATCAAGCATTGACTTTTCTGCCCCTTCTAGACAAACTAATTACCAATTTGAGATCTTTGGCTTATTTATTGCGTCGTCTGAGGCTCTTAGTTTTTTGGTCCTAAGATTCTACAGATTTTTAAGGCAAAATTGGAATCCCTAAGTCGTTTTGCCTCCTCTTTCGTTGGATGCCTTACTTTGACTAGGTTGCGCCGCCTAAAGGTGGCCTATAACCATACTCTCCGGATTATCCTCAATGCTCCATTGGGGAAGCGAGTTTCTCCCTATTGTGCGAGAGCTCAGTTGCTTCCCCTTACCCATTTTCACCACTACTGCCTATTGATTGAATTGGCTTCCGCTTTGCGTGCCTCTGCCCACCCGAGTCACTGAGTCTTGGCCGACTTTGTGTCTGCTGCCCGCGTGAGGGTCCCTTCCAGGTTCCGTTTTACATTCCGGCTCTGTGGGCGTGACATAAGGAGGATTTTTTTCTGGTCCCAAATTTTCGTGTTTGCTAAGTACAAATGTAGGACGCGATGCATTTATTTTCAATGATTACTGTATAAATATTTTCTTTCTCGAATTGAGTAGATATCTTTATGTGTGTGTTGTTAATTGGTAATTTTTAGGTGCTAATAAATAATAATAATAACTCCTAACACCGTTTCCGCTTATGGCAGCGTTAGGTTTCCATCTTTGTCCTTCTGAATGGCGCCATGACTTTCTACAGTTTGATGTTCACTAAAGCTGCGAACCCTACGATTATTTATCATCGGTCTACTGGTAGTGGGGACACTTTACCGACGCCAAGAGGGCATGGCGAGAGGCTTATTGCGTTGGACACACCAGTTCTCGTCTGATCACTTAACTTAAGCAACGCAAACCCAGCTAGTACTAAAATAGGTGGCCGCTTGGGAAACCTGGGTACTGCTAATACCAAGCAATCGCCACATTGGTGTAATGTCTGTGCAGTCTCTGCATTAGAACTACACAGTGTACGAGACTCTAAGGTCGATCTAGTTGAGGCGCCCTACAACACCAACAACTGGGCCAAAGCTTTACTTCCCGTCCGCCGGAAGGCGCCCTCGAGACCTCTCTCGCCCAACAGAAGCAAACCCACCTCGATCCAGGATCGAACCTAGAACCATTGATGCAGTAATCGAGCCCGATGCCTCTTACACCACTGAGGCTGGTCCGGGCAGGTATCTCAGTCTAAGGTTCAAATTGATCCAATTTGTGGGGGACCTCGGGATCTCTTCCTCTCTTGACCGAGAATCATTGTCCAACTAAACCCGTTTCCTGCTAATTCTCAAATTGAAACTAGGAACACACGGGCGATCAATCAACCGCCACTTTCACACAGTTGCCGACAAAATTCAGCCCCTCATTTATTGAATATCAACTTATGCCTAGTTCCGTATCACCGCACTTCAACGCTAATCACGTCGCCACTGATGACATTTTGATGACGTTTTGTGCTAGAGCGTTATGAAGGACAGCCAGCGCAATTCCTTAAGTGCAGCGCTTTATTTGGAGTCACCGCACGCCGCCGTCATGTCTTACATTATCCTCCGCCATTTTTGAAGCAGACAGCTCAACCGCCAGCCAATCAGAACGCAGCGTGACGTGCGGGACGCTATGTGAGTTGACCACTGGTCAACTCAACTACCGTCCCGCACAGCTGCTCTGCGACACCCCAAGTAGCAGTGTGACGTCACCATTTTTTGTGCTGTGTCGTCTGATTAAACGGTAAAAGTGTTAGCGCGTGGGTATACGGAACCAGGCATTAGTTTTCTTCGTGGGGTACTTTTCCTCAACCGGCGCCAGTGGGGGGGGGGGGGGCACGGTGCTACAGTTGGAAATTTTGTTCTCGCCTCTATCGGTCGACAACTGTTTTAGTGGTTCCCAATTCGATATTGGATCGGAGTAGGTTTGTTTCTTTCCGGCGAAGGTGAGGCCCCGAGTGCACTTCTGTCATTCTTTCAATGGGCCGGGCAGGGTCTACGATGCACACATAAAAGAAACCTTGGATTGTGGGGATCCTAACAGATAAAACCGTGGTAGCATGGTGTGTGGGCTGGATGGGACCTGGTGGAAATGGAGGACCAGAATCCCTACACCTGACCCTACCAGAAGCGGGATAAGGATATGATAACGAATCACATTGTGCACATCATCTGGGATCAACTCTCTCACACCCGAAATAAGTCACTCTCCTCGGCCCTAGATCAAATCTGAAATAATTGACGCAGTATTCCAGAGTGTCAGCCAGGCGGGTCTACCTCAAATTTAGAACTAAACTAAACTGCAATGCTGCCGACGACAGCTTCAATCCCTATGCTTATTTCATGTCGGCGCTCCACTGAGCTGGGAGCGACTTATTGCGTTGGACACAACAGTTCTCGTCTGATATCTGACGTTAAGCAACGCAGTCCGAGCTAGTATTGACATGGTTGGCCGTTTGGGAAAACTGGGTACTGCTAATACCCAAAATTCGTCGTATTAGTGTGGTGTCTGTGCAGACTCGGCATTAGAACTACGCAGTGGACGGGGCTCTAATGACCTTGTAGTGTAACGGCCATGAAACACAAACGAACGAATGAATCCACTGAGCTCCTTTTTTTGGAATTTCGCCTCATCTACCCGTTCCATACTAGAGAGGGTTTTTCTCGGGGGCAATATGACCCGCCGCGGTGGCGTAGTGGTTAGCACGCTCAGCAACTGCGTCAGTAATTCTAAGTTCGATACTGGACCGAGGTGAGTTGGCTTCTTTCGGGTGAGAGAGGGGCCGCGAGTGCGCCGGGAGCGGCGAATTGCATTGGACACACCAGTTCTCGTCTGATCACTGAAGTTAAGCAGCGCAACCCCAGCTAGTACTGACATGGGTGGCCGCTTGGGAAAACTGGGTACTGCCAATATCCAAAAATCGTCGCATTAGTACCCATGTTAGTACTAGCTGGGATTGCGTTGCTAAACTTGATCAGACAAGCACTGCTATGCCCAACGTAATTTGTCCCTTCCATCCAGCATCGAACTTGGAACCAATGGTGCAGCTAAACAAGCACGCCACCTCCTGCGCCACCGAGGTGGGTCTACCTCTAATTTTGAACTAATTATTTGAATTCATGGAAATGATCTGTAATGGCCTTTGTGCTGGGAAATACAAATTACCGAGTTGACAAATTACGCGTGAACATTGTTGCTAGCAGTGACAATTGGAGCAACTTTCCTTTTATATAGCATGTGTTTGCGCGTTTGACACCCTGTTTGTCCCACCCTACCCATCCAATAGGTGAACAAATTGTGAATTTGACTTCCATTGAAATTTGAACGTTTTTCTGCTTCACTGACTTGAATAGAAAACTTTCCAGTGACGTAGTAAGGCCACTTTGACTGTCAAGTCAAGTGGAAACTCCTCGATTTGAGCAAATCATCAACTTGGAGTTGAATAAATCAAAAGAAGGAAGATAAAACGTCAGTTTTTGATCCTACAAGATTTGTTCTGGATCCACTTTTCAAGATTCTGATATCTGCCTACGGTGTCCTACCCCGCTGTAGGCGGGACAGGGGTATAGTGATTATGAAGAGCGGCTTGTGGCATTGGACACACCAGTTCTTTCTGATCGCTGAAGTTAAGCAATGGAACCCTAGCTAGTACTAACATGGGTGGCCTCTTCGAAACGCTGTGTACTGCTGATGCCCAATAATCGTAGCATTAGTGTAGTGTCTGTGCAGTCTCTGAACTAGAACAACGCAGTGGACGGGGTTCTAATGACCTTGTAGTTGAAGGTGCCTAAGGCTGCGGCGAAGGTGGAGAGGAGAGGAGAGAGGTGAGGATGGCAGTAAGGACCACTATCAAAACAAAAAAGTCACATTTCGGTGAAGAGGGGAAGAAAGAAGAGGGGAAAGAGGTGTACAAAAGCAGAGAGGTGGAAACAAAGCAGTTTGTTTTCACAGCGCGGTGACCATTGTCCAATGCCCCTTTTGTAGTTGCACCTCTTTTCACTAGGTGGCGCCAGCAGAAGAAAGTGGTTTCCTCACCCACCATGGCCATGCATTTTTCCGCTTTCGTCGTTGCATATCGCTCCTCTTTCATCTCCTATCTCCTCTCCGCTCCACCATGGCCGCAGCCTAAGACACCAGTGAAACAAAATATTTGCCAACAACAAAACTACGATAGTCAGAGGTGGGGACAAAATTTTTAACGAACTGTCCGAGATCACAACCCAGAAGGAACACCTCAAATTTCCTGAGCGGCCATTTATATACCTGTGCCAGCAGCATACATTTCTAACCCCATTTTGTTCGGGTTTGTTGGTTTTCTGGGGCCCTTTAATTACAATAGTTCTTAGGGCTCCGACCACTGCATAGTTCTACTGCACGATTTGTGTATTAGCGGTATCCATTGTTCCCGAACTGGCACCCATGCTAGTACTATCTGGGATGGCGTTGCTTAACTTCAGTGATCAGACGAGAACTGGTGCGTCCAACGCAATACAGGTGGTCACCCCAGTTTTCTCCCACAGAAGAGTCGGATATCTAGTAGTCTTGCTTGTACCAGCGTTGCAAGGTCAATTTTTTTCGATAGATAAGTTTTTCGGCCACATACACCAAGGGGCTCGCTCCTATACCTGGACATTTGCCACTCTAGTCCTATATTTTACTCAACTTGGCCGCCCTATCGCCTAGCGAAGAAGTATTTAGCCCAGAATCGTAGAAACAACACACAGGAATATTTGACTTGTTATTTGTGGGAGATGCCGGACTACGCCGCAAAGAAGGCGTTCGATGTAATATGTACCATGGGAGACGGCGTTTAGGTTTCTTCAACTACAAGGTCATTAGAGCCCAATCATATGCCTAGTTCCAATGCGGCGACTGCACAGACACTACACTAATGCGACGATTTTTGGGTATTAGCGGTACTCAGATTTTCCTAGTGGCCACCCATGTTGGTACTAGCTGGGATGGCGTTGCTTCACTTCAAAAATCAGACGAGAACTGGTGTGTGCAGTGCAACACCGCCGCTCCTCATGGGAGACGAAGTCTAGCCCCCCCCCCCCCCCATGACATTGCGGAAGCATGATAACGTCGGTCCAGGGCCCTCTCTCTCACCACTAATGACCGCCGGCATTGGGGTTTTCATCCCATGCATCATGGGTTTGACGTTTTCAGAAAATGTGTAATGCTTAACGATTTTGTGTGACCCGCAGCAGTGGCGAAGTGGTTAGCACGCTCGGCAACTGCGTCAGTGGTTCCATGGTCGATACTGGACTGAGGTGGGATGGTTTCTTTCGGGAGGGAGAGAGGCCGCGAGTGCGCCTTCTTTCGGGTGAGAAGTAAAACCGAGGTCCTGTGTTGGTGTACGATGTCTCTTGCACGTAAAAGAACCCTCTCTACTATGCAATGACTAGCGCAGGAAACGACTTGCTCAGTTACTTCTTCAGTGGTTCCAGGATTGATAATGGATCGAGGTGGGTTTACGTCTTTCGGACGAGGGATATCCCGATGCGCCTTCCGGCGAGTCTGTAGTAAAGCGATGACCTCGTGTGGTGTATGATGTCATTTGCATGCAAACGAACCCTCTCTACAATATAACAGGTAGATGTAGCAGAATTCCCAGATATAGGAGCTTGGTGGAGTGCCCCGACGAACAGTAGACCGGGACCCTAGTAGATCAACATGAAGTAATCTTAGGGTTTTAAACTATAGTCCGCAGACGGCTGTTTAAAATTTCTGTCCAATCGACCGCCTATGTGTTCCTTAAGAAAGACAAAGATCTGTACCCGACCCTTCCTAAGGTGGGAATAAGGTACAAACTATAGAGCTGGTGCCCCCAACGCCTGGCGAAATGATAATTTCACCCCTGTGCAGAAACGGCATTCAAAGTTTTAATCGCAATATGGCAAATAGCGCCACCCCCCTTGCAACTTCGCCCGGGGTCAACACCCTGTGTCCCCCTGTTGTCCAGGTTAAGTGACGATTTTATTCCTAAAGTGCTAAGTTTGCATGGTTTTTGGTCTGTTTACAAATCCCCCTTCTTGAAGTGATTTGATGTCCCATCTTCGATTCACTGTTGCCTTGGAACAGATAAACTGCACAATGGAACATTTTAGGAACTCTCCCGGAGATGCAAATTCGTTTAATGGGAGACCTTGTAATCAGTGGTGTAACTTGTAGGAGCATTGGGTCAAATTGCCCCAGGCGCCGGACAAAGCGCCACCTTGTTGCACCTTGTCCGCCTTCTGAAAATCAGCCGCCACAACACAATGTCTGTATGACTACTTTATGGCAAATAAAAAGTGCCTACATACGTGCACCATGTCTGCTCAGGAAAAGCAACAAGGGAGGGGGACACTTTGAATACCTCTTGCCCCAGCCGCCACAACTGAATTTGAGAGTGGAACACTTGATCTACCTGCTAAAGAGTCTTGCATCAGACATGCTCAGGCATGTCTTGGTGGTGCAGTAGGTAGCACGCTTGGTTTACTGCGCCGGTGTATCCAGGTTTGATGCTGGATCGAGGTAGGCTGGTTTCTTTTGGGCAAGAGAAAGCTCTGTGGACCTTCCTTTGGATGCGAAGTGCACTGCGTTCTCAGGCAAGGCTAATGATGTCCATGCACTGTTTTTCACGTCCCAAAAATGCCCTTTTTGCCATCCTAACTTGCCGATCCTGAAATTCTTGGCTGTGGCTAGACCCTTGTGACCTAAAGGTATACATGACTCACTGCTCATGCCATTTGAAGGAAGCCACACTCAGGGGCTTTTCTCTCCCTCTCTCGCTTGAAAGAAGCCAAGCCAACCCTGCCATAGGCGGGAGAAGGGTTATGAGTTGCTTGCTACGTGCATCCATGTATGGGCACATGAGGAAAATGATGCTCATGTGACGACATTTGTGCCCAAAACCTCATAAAACTCTTGACCTAGGTGCACTATCAACGAATAAAAAGCTCGCCTAGGTGGCGTCACTCGCCAGCCAATCAATTTCAACTTGTACTTACTTTACAGTAATTGCGGTGACGACAACTGGGAAATAGCTGCAGTACATTTAAAGCAATTGCAAGAAAAAAACTGAAAACAAACTTCCAAGAATGGCCTCAGGCCGAAATATGTTGTCATGTGACTATTTCGTCCTAGTGATTCTGAGTTATTATTTGCTCGATTTGCTCATGCTGCATAAGCGTATAAATATCTGACAACGGGATGCTGATATTTAGAGTTTTGTTGCCTAGGTAAGATTGAGTGGAGGTTTGAAGAAAGTTGGTGCATTTCAAGAGAAACAAGGTCAGTGAAATAGGTTAAATTATTCCCCATCTTTTGTTACATTAGTAATTTTTTGTACCTTTCAGGCCATTATTACCTAATTTTTGGAAATATTGTCCCAAATTTTACAGTTTGTTCCATGTTTGCATGTGGTTTTCAATGCGAATTTCCAAGTACTACTATTCAAATGCTTTCCTTAAATCTGTGGACTTGCTCTGAGCTTCATGAAAATGGGAGATCGTTGCTGAAATATTTTTGTCATGCCATTGAGACAATTTTGACTAATTTAAAATTATTTGTTTTCGGAAAAGTGGGTAGGGGAGTTTCTTCTTCTGTCTCAGTTTTGCATTGGCGCCCACAGCAACTCTTATCTGCAACAATTTGATCAGAAATGTGTTCCTCCACGAATCTAAATTGTGCAGGATTGCAGTTTGCACCCTATAGATTTTTACACCTTGTCTCATTTGTGAATTTGGGTCGCTTTCTGAGAAATTGTCCTTGGTGGGGCAAGTCGTGATTGTTATGACTTGCATATGTCACCGTTGTCAAATTTTCATGTTTGGGTTTTTTTTTTATACTTGATCTAAAGCCTCCTTCGGTATATGAAGGACAAACAGTTGAGGGTTAAGGGTAACTTTTCCGTCTCCTACCTACCCCAGTGCTGTCTCCTCTCTCTCCCTACCAAAAACCTTGACTTCCTGTCTTATGGTTTTGTTGGTTTCAGATATGGAATTCCCCCGAAAAAAGATTTTTCGGCTATAGCCCATCACAGAACGGCCGCCTACGTCCGTGAAGGATGATTTATTGCACGTTCTAGATAATGAATAGTTAATTAACTAATTTCTAGTATGATTGCAACATCCGCCTCCGGTAGTGTGTAAGTTGTTGGGGGTTCTATCCTTATCGGGGTAGGGGGCGGCTTCTTACGGATGTCACTTGGACATTAAAGAATCCTTGCTGCAGTCGGGTACCCACTTTTTTTGCATTCAGACGCATGGGCCATCTGTTAGATGGTATTTTTATGCAGCTGGCCGCCGACCAAAGCTGCAAGGCTTATTTATTATCAGCCTACTGCTAGACTGCGCGTTAGGGCACTTTACCGAAGCCGGGGGGGGGGGGGGGCGATCTTCCACACCAGAGAATTTTGCCTCATCTATCAGTTGCAAAGAAACCCGCCGCGATGGCGTAGTGGTTAGCACGCTCGGCAACTGCGTCAGTAGTTCTAGGTTCGATACTGGATTGAGGTGGGTTGGCTTTTTTTCGGGCGAGAGAGAGGCCGCGAGTGTGCCTTCTTTCGGAAGAGAAGTAAAGCCGAGGTCCCGTGTGGCTGTACGTAAACTGTGCAACGGGTAGATGAGGAAAAATTTCCAGGTGTAGGAGCTCGCCCCCTGGCGTCGGTAGCATGCCCCAACGAACACTAGACCGATGATAAATAAGCGTAGGGGTGCAGCTTTGGCCGCCAGCCGCCTGCAGAGAAATCTATGACCAATATATCGCCCTATGTCCATTCAGAGGGACAAAATGGGTACCCGACCCTGCCATAGGCGGGAAAAGGGTTAGGAGTTGCTTTTGCTATCAGTTGCATAGAAGAGAGGGTTCTTTCACGTGCAAATGACATTGTACATCATACGACAGAAGGCGCGCTCGTTGCCTTTCTCTCGCCCAAAAGAAGCCAACCCACTTTAATCTCGAACAGAAACACTTACTCAACGACCGCATGCAGATCAATCATTTTCGCTCCCCCTACCCTAAGGTGTCTTCAGCGAATGGGTTGTATTTCTCCACTCGCTCAAGGTCCCCATCCACACTCCAGGTTATTATGTCCCTTCATACAACTTGCTCCGAAGTATGTTTTGGGGCTTCTCTTGATAGATGATCATCAAACCACTATACCACCTTTGGCAGGCTCGGATCTGCGGGTTATTGCCCTCCAATCCCGCCTACCTCCCAACAGGTCCCTGTCCACCCCACACAATATCCTTATGGACATCCTGCTCCCACATCTGGGTCATTTTCCCCCAAATCCCGGGTGCTTCCGACCACTTGCATTCCTGAAATGGACCTAACTTTTTCCGCGATGCCCCCCACCCCCAGGCTACCTCTAATATACTTATTCCTAATTCGACACTCCACTCATTAACCGCATCTCTGCTACTTGCATTCTGTTGACGTGGCTCTTCCTCACTGTCCAACACTCTGATACACACAGCATAGTTGGCTCAACCACTGCACTGTAAAACTTCCCTTTCAACTTGATTGGGACACTCCTATAACGCAGGACTCCATTTACCTGTCTCCACTTCAACCATCCCCCCATTGATTCTATGGGTCACATCCGAATTTCATCCAGGTAAGGTCTCCCCATTGCTTTGGACCGTTGATCCTAAGTATTTTACCTCTTCCGCCTTTTTCACCAGTTCCCCCTAAAGAGTACGTCACCTTTATCTATTTGTTCTCTGGAGTTGCTAAGTTTTCCTATATCGTTTGGAAAATACCTTGCACTAAGGGACCCATATTCCCATTCCCTTCAGCAGCTCTTCCAACTTTCACAGGGAAGCCGCCAGTATTTCCCCCAGGGAGTCCTTACCTTGGCTTTGGAACAATCATAAATATCCCGCACTATCTGAATGAAACCTTCCTCTATCCCTCTTTTCATAATACCTCCCAAACTACCTGTTGTGGGACACTGCCATAAATTAAAGCCAATATATATTTATTTAGAATTTGGTAGTCTGACAGACTACTGTTTAGAAACCACGTATGCAGAATATGCATGGAGTTCTAACCCTAGATTACCAACAAGTTCTTATAAAAATCGTGGTTCACTAGGTTCTACAGTTTGAATGGGCCTGAAACTATTGTTATTTTTGAAGATTGTCCAATCAATAATTTCAATATAATTTGAAAGTCTTCAATATATTTTTGAGCATTAGTTAAAATGCTTGTTGAAATTATTCAGTTTCTTCCTAAAGTTTGCATTTTCTTGAACGACTTGGGCATTATATTATTTTCAAACAATAACATACTTGCATTTCATCATTACCCGTATCCATGAATTGTAATTGACTATTTCAAGTTTATTTTGGGTAATTATGTGGAACAGGCTGACATCCTCCCACAGACAGCTTCTGGTTCCATACCCCTGGCTGGGGTGAGCCTCAGTCAAAGCAGTCTCATCAAGCTAAGGTCTAATCTCGGGTTAGAGACGTGGGGTAGTGTCGGGTGGACGGGCACCTGGTGGGATATGCAGGGGTAGAGGGCTAAATCCCACAGACCCGACTTGCCATAGGCGGGATAAGGGTATAATAATGAAATGGCTATGTGATACACTCATCATCATCACACTCTTATCCAGCCTGAAACAGGGTCGGGTCTGAGGGTTCTAATCATCCACTATCTCCCACCATGTCACCCTCCACCCCACACGACTCCATGTCCCACGTCCGTTTTGGCCTTCCCCTACTCCTGATTTTCCCCAATTAGCCATAGTCCCATAATGCAGTGCTCTGCAACCTTTTCACACCTATGGCACACCAAAGTTCTTTCTAGAATTCCATGGGACATCAAAAGCTAAAATATATACCAATGGCATAGCTAGGGTGGGGGTTGCGTCCCTCTCCAAGCGCCAGCTATTTAGGGGCGACCACACTATGGTACTTTCTTTTCTTTGTTCCTTGAAGAGGTGCAAAAACATTTCTTTCAGTTTTGGAGCAACAAATGACACCATGGAGCAACAACAGGAACACCAATTTATTTTTTAGCTTTAGGGCTTCAAATCTTTCACCACCCAGAGCAACATGATCTCCAGCTATGCCACTGATATATAGATATTAATTTAATAAACACATTTTACAATAAATTTTAAAGGCTAAAACGCAAATATTTCATTGCAAGTATTCTCGTTATTGTGTTTGATCTATCGAATCTATTGAAATATTATTTTGTTAGAAAATTATCTTATTTGACTGTGTCACACCTGTATCGGCTCAAGGCACACTGGTTGCAGAGCACTGCCATAATGAACCTAGTAAGCTCCTCCTTGCCTCTCTTCATCACATTCCCCTACCACCTCAGCCAGTTCTCTCTTATCTTTTCCATGATGTCTCTCACCCCAAGCTATCTCTAACGTAATCGTTTGGGATTTTATCAGCTCATGACACCCCACTCATGTAGTGCAGCATTCACATCTCAGCCACTTGAATTTGCCTCTCATGGTTCTTTCTAGCAGAACAACACTCGAAGGCATATAACATAGGGGGACTAACGACCATTCTGTAGACTTTGCCCTTCAACTTTATTGGGACCTGGCGGTAACATAGGACCCTACTTGCCTGTCTCCACTTTAGCCATCCTGCATTAATCCTATCAGTCACATCTGAATCTATGTCCTCATTGCTCTGGAAAACTGATCCTAAATAACGAAATTCTTTCACCACTGGTATACCCTCACCCCACAACGAATCTCCCCCCTTGCCCCTGGACACTAAAATTGAAAGCTAGGTACTCTGTCTTCTTCAGGTTCACCTTTAGGCCCCATTATTCCATTGCTGTTTTAATGTCTTGTACGCCCCTTTGTGCATCCTATTTGGACTCATCAATCCTTCCCACATCATCTACAAATACCAGACATTGAGGGGCCCATTCCCCTATTCTTGTCAGCAGATCATCCATTGCTATAATAAATAGATATGGACGAAGAGCTGACCCTTGATGCACGCCCACCTGCACGTTAAAGCATGCAGTGTTTCTGCAAGATGTCCTCACCCCAAGAATGCATTATCCTAATATGCCTTACATCAACCCCTTTCTTCCTTAAAACGCTCCATATTAACTGTCTAGGGACACTATCACATGCCTTTTCCATGTCAATGAATACTGCATTTAGGTCTTTCTTTGCTGCTCTATCGTCTGTCTTAGAATGAAGATTGGTTCCATGGTGGACCTACCAGGCATAAACCTGACTTGATTTCCCTGGACACTAGTTCTGTCTCTGAGGTGACCTTCTTTGACTCTCTCCCACACCTTCATAGAATGGCTCATCAGCTTTATGCCCCTGTAGTTTCCACAATCCTGGGCATCACCTTTGCCCTTGAACAATGGAACTCTCCAACTCTCTTGCCATGCTGATGGCAACTGTCCCCAATGGCTAACTTATTGAAAACCCTCCCTAGCCATGTTATTCCTGTGGTCCCCAAAGTGTGCCAGACATCAATGGAGATCTTATTAGGGTCCACTGCTTTTTGACCCTTCATATTTTGGAGGTCTCTATTTCAGCCTTGCTCACTGTGTCCACTGCCTGTGGAGTGAGTGGGTTGCTGTCTGTGATCGTTGCATAGGGAGCAACATTTAAGAGGCTATTCTTCCCACCTTTTGATTACCTCTGCTGGTTGGAACAGGACCCTACCATTGGTATCCTTGACTTTTATGGCCCTGGTAACATCCTCACTAGTTCTATCCCTGGTCTTGGCCAGTCTAAAAACTGCTGTTTCCCCTGCCCTTGTCCCCAACTTTGCATGCTGGCGTTTTTCCTTGCCTGAATATAGTCTGTCTTTGACACCTGATCCCCTATTTCCCTCCATTTATGGAAAGCTGCTTTCTTTAATGTGATTTCAGCTTCCACCTCCTCATTCCACCACCATGTCTGCCTACCCTGAGAAATGCCTCTTACTCTACCCATGCCTAAAAGTGCCTCTCCACATCTCCTAATGTTCCTAGCAACCCTGACCCTACCCAATCCCAGTCGACGTGATGTAGAACCTCCTGCCTGAATTCATCTACCTTGGTGGGCAACTTCCACCACCTAATAGTTGGTTCTCCTTTCCACGTATGTTTCCTAACTACCCCTTTCATTAGAAATTCTATCATGAGCAGCTTATGGCCTCTTTCCTTTTGAAAGTCCTCACTGCGTAGTGGCCAGCAATCTCGAATCTTTGCCCTATGTTGCTCCCTAACCATGAAAAAGTCTATTTGGGACCTCCCCTGTGGAGACCGGAAAGTGATTTAGGTGCTTTTCCCTCTTCTTGAACCATGTGTTTGCCAATGTAAGGCCATGTGCTCTTGCTGTCTGAAGGACTTTCTCCCCTCAGGGTTGATTGTCCCATACCCCTGTCCCCCATGTACTTCCTCATACCTCAAACCATCCATGCCCATGTGGGCATTAAAGTCACCCCCCAATAATAAGGTGCACATTTCCCTTGCCCTGTCTAATTGTGCTGTTCATGGACTCTACCACCTCATCAAACTCATTCCAAAAACCTACTTTTGTTGTCACCCAGGCCTGATTGGGAGGGGGCATATGCACTTATGAAGTGGAGCCCTATCCCCTGTGAAACTACTGTGACTAACTTTTTCCTGCTACTAATTCTCTTGACTGAAGTGATCCCCTGTTGCAATTTGCTACTCAACATGATGCCCACCCCATTTCTTCCTTCATCACTATTGGTGTAGATCAGTTTGTAGCCCTCACCAAGAGCTTATGTTCTATTCCCCTTCCACTTGGTTTCCTGAAGGAATACAATACTGACTTTGTGATGTTTGATGATATCCACTAGCTTCCCCGTTTTTCATGAGAGGGTCCCCACATTCCACGTTTCTAGACTTAGTCTAGCCTCTATCGTTTGTGGGACAGCTCTGACTGGGGGCACCCCAGTCAATTTCCAGAACCCACAGTAATAGAGGGCGGGCTACTGTGTGTGGGGGGTGTTGTCCTACCCCACAGGAGACACTCATTAGTGGTATTATCATTTTGATTACCAAGTGAGCAGAGGTCCCACACTCACTTGGCAATCCACCCTTTACCCAATAATCATAAAGTAATAACACTGAGGAACAAATTTTTACTTTGGAAAAAATGCATTTCTCACTTAGTGCTAGATTTATTGCATAGGTTATGCTGATTATACTCTACATAATTTATGTTAATAATATAGGACTTGACATGATATAGGGCATTTATGATAATGACATAGGGCTATCTGCAGATGAAGGGTTATCTTGCTGCACAGAATTGCAACAGGACCTAAACAAGGTGCATATCTGGAGCATAAAGTGGGAGTCATTGCCATTAAACCTGCACAAATGTAGCTTTCTTATGATAAGCAGGTCCCGAAGGCGATTTGATGTTGCTTATTGCATAGGTGGTGTGAGGGTTAAGAGGGTTGAGATCCAGAAGTTCCTTGGAATTATTCTAAATACTATGGTCACCTGGAGGGAGTAGACTTACAAATTGATTGGGAATACTGGGCCTGCCCTCCATTTGGTTAGTAGAGTCCTAGGGGACAGCACAAAGGAAAGTTTTCCACTGGTATGGCCAATTGTAGAGTATTGTAGTCCAATGTGGTATCCCTTTTAGGCAAGGTTTATCTTGGGAAATTGAAGTGATTCAAAGGAGGGCAGCAAGAATTGTGTTACATCACTTCTCTCAAAGATTGAGTGTCGCACACATGTTCACAGAACGTCTTTGGCAGCTTATCCCTTGCAGAGTATAGAGGGAGAAATGATCATCCATTCAAATTGAAGGGGATCCGGGCACAAATAGACTTGTATTACTGGTCTTTTTCCAAGGGTCATTTGGCAATGGAATGCTCTTGGTGAGGATACTGTGGTGAACTCCCTGCAAGAAAGTGCCATTGCAGGAGGTAGGCAATGCATGACAATAGATGCTATGCTTCAGGTGGGTTACAAATTAGGAATGAGAGTCATTCTCTCCACTGCCAATTTGACCTATAAGGGTTGCTTGCAGTGTATTCAATTAAATTATAATGCAATCATGTTCCTAGTGGCTCACTTATCTGTCAGGGAAACAAAACTCCATTATCAACTGGTCACTAGCTGTATCCTAGAAGGCCTACCCAGGACTAATAGCTGGCCAGTGACAATAGGTAGGCTAAAGTACAGCCAGATTTCTTTCATACTGTAGGTCATTTACTGCTTTATTGACAACTGTCACTAAAATTTTAAAAAAGGTGAATTACAAAAAAATTGAGGGTCGCACAGTAAAACGAACCTCATTTTCGTGAACAGCATACAAAAATACATAAAATTGCTCTATTGGTGTTTCTGTATTTTTTTGGCTGTTCCACAGTGTAATCATAAGTATCATAAAATTATAAATAAATTGGAATGAACAAATAAATTTTGCCTGCTGCAGAAAGTTTTGCAGTTAAACGTCAGCACAGCATGCATCTGTCAATGCATAAGACACGTCAACTATACCAATAGCAGAACCAGTGGAAGATTAGGCCTAAAAGCCACCACCCTCATGCCAAGTTCCTACACTATTCAACAGCCCTACTATGATCTTCAGCGGCTGGTAGTTCGCCTTGAAAAAGGCGGTTTTTTTTACTTCAAATTTTCCAGGCAAGGCCTCCAAAAATTCAAAAAAATTCCACACACCACAAGTAGCACCCATAATACAACCAGCTATGTGATATGCTGTCACAATTTCTTAATAAGGAAAAGCCTGGCAGTAGAAGACACCTTGCCAAAGAATTGCGTTTGAAAATCATGAAGAGTGGCAAATTGCATTGGACTACCCCATTCCCATCTGATCACTGAAGTCAAGCAGCACAACCCCAGCTAGTACTGAAATGAGTGGCTGCTTGGGAAAACTGGGTACTGCTAATACCCAAAAATCATGACCTTAGTGTAGTGTCTGTGCAGTCTCTCATGAAGCTGTGATGTCTCAACATCTTGACCCTGGCCCTTCCTCACTCAGCCCTTTCGAAGGCAGGTGTTCAACTCTGTCCACCAACTGGCTCACCCTGGAGCAATGGCAACAGTGAAGCTTGTCACTCAAAGGTTTGTTTGGCCATCGGTCAAGGCAGATTGCCATCACTGGGCACGGAACTGTCTTGCCTGCCAGCAGTCGAACACCTCTCGTCATGTCACTTCACCCATTGGCACAATCGCTCCACCATCCCAGTGATTTGATCATGTCCACCTGGACCTCATTGTCATGCCTGACTCTGAGGGTCACCATTACTGCCTGACCATGATTGATCACTTCTCACAGTGGCCAGAGGCAGTGCCATTACCGAACCAGGAAGTGGAAACTGTTGCCCGGGCATTACTCCATCATTGGATTTCCTGCTTTGGAGTGCCAATTTGCATAACCATGGACCAAGGTAGGCAATTTGAGTCCAACCTTTTCAGGGAGCTCAACTGCCTAATTGGTTCAACTCACCTGCATACTACAGCCTACTACCCAGTAGCAAATGGCATGGTGGAACGTCTTCACCGCCAACTCAAAGCAGCCATCCGTTGCCACCAAAGCTGCTGGACTGAGTGCCTTCCACTCGTCCTTCTCGGCATCAGGGCAGCTTGGAAGGAAGACATCAAAGCCACGGCAGCAGAGATGGTCTATGGCCAGCCTCTGCAACTGCCTGGCGAGCTCCTTTCAGCTGCACCAGCTACAGATGAAGACGTCAACCAGCACAGCTTTGTGAGGGACCTTAAGCTCCAATTCCAGGAGTTGAAGCCTGCTGACCCCAAGCACCATGGTCAGCAGAAGCCCTTCATCTTCAAGGACCTCTTCACTGCCAGCCACAACTTCGTCTGTCATGATGGGGTGAAGAAACCTCTGCAACACCCCTATGACGGACCATATCAGGTCATTTGTGCTCAACATTCATGGAAGACACACAACTGTGTCTGTAGACCAACTGAAGCCTGCATATATGGAGACCAACACGAGCCATGCCATGTAGCCCATGAAGAGCCTCCTGCCTTCACCATATTGGTGCCACACATGCCACCAGCACCTCAGTGTGAGCCATCTGCACCACCACAGCCTCCACCAGCACCTACCCAAGGTTCCAGGCAGCCACTCCACACCAGATCTGGACGTCGGGTCAGATTTCCAGAGCAGTACCAAGCTGGATACCCATGATTGACCAGGCTCAATCACTAGCAGGGGGTGATGTAGGGACACGATCCCTTGCACTCCTCTGCCCCCCAAAACATACACCCCTGCAATTAACACTAAATAGCAATGTAAAAAATTATTGTTCCTTGAGGTCCTATTATCCTGACATCCTGTGGTCAACAATAGGACCTGAATTAAAATTGTAAGACCTGTTGTGGGGACATCCTGAGTTGTCCCCACAAAACCACAGTCAAGGACCTCAGGATGTGATGTCACCAGGACATGTTTTGGGAGTTGAACATTCATTTTTATTACTCAGTCAGTCTGAATGAGGACAACAGGACCTGAAGGAACAATGATTTTGTACATTGCTATTTAGTGTGCATTGCAGGGGTGTATGTTTTGGGGGGCAGAGGAGTGTTAGGGATCGTGTCCCTATAAAGCTGTGGGGAAGAAAATGCTTAGGATGGAGAGAGTTTATCCAGACCATTGAAGATGTCTCCAAGAGAAATTTTGTGGGACTTTGCACCACATCCATCCATTTGAGCATCAGCAAGTAGAAGAGCAAAAATATGTGCATTTTGCCCATCACAATTAAGTTTATGCTGAGGTATTCATGCAAATGATGTTTGGGGCCTATGTGTTGTAACCATCATGGAAAAAGATGGTTGGAATGTGAAAATCAATAAAATTGTTGTTAACCCTGGAATCACAACGTGACAATCTTATGACACATATCACAACGTGGGGTCATATATGACCCATTTCTCTTTTAGTCAAATTTTTAAATTAATAGGTATTAGGAAGAAATATGGCAATTCCTAATAACTTTTAACTATATGTAAGCTGTTTATAATGTCATCATCATCATACCCTCATCCTGCCTGTGGCAGGGTTGGGTCTGCAGGTTCTTGCCCTCCACTCCTGTCTATTTAACACCACGTCCCCATCCACCCCACACACTGCCATGTCCTTACAGACCACCTGTTCCCACAGCTGCTTTGGTCTCCCCCTACCCTGGGTGCTACCAACCACCTGCATTCCAGGGATACACCTAACTAGCTACTCTTCCTCTCTTCTCATGACGTGGCCATACCACCTCAGCCTATTCTCCCTCATTTTTTCAGCAATGTCCACCACTCCCTAGGCTACCTCTAATACACGCATTCCTAATTCTATCAGCTCTTGACACACCACTCATGTATCGCATTATTTGCATCTCGGCTACTTGCATTCTAGTTACATGGCTCTTCCTCACTGCCCAGCACTCTGACCCATAGAGCATAGCTGGCCTAACCACTGTCCTGTAAAACTTCCCTTTCAACTTGATTGGGACCCTCCTATTGCACAGAACGCCACTGGCTTGCCTCCATTTCAGCCACCCCCATTGATTCCATGGGTCACATCTGAGTCTATCTCCCCATTGCTTTGGAACGTTGATCCCAAGTACTTTTCTCTTGCGCCTTTTTCACCAGTTCACCCCTGGAGCAAACGTCACAGTTATTTCCCTGTCCTTCCCAATTGAAAGCTAAATACTTGGTCTTCTTCAAGTTAATCTTTAGCCCGCCCTTTTCTATAACTTGTCTGACATCGTTTAGGCCCTTCTCTATCTGTTCCCTGCAATCACTAACTTTTCCAATATCATCTGCAAATGCCAGGCACCGAGGGGCCCAGTCTCCTACCCCCATAAGCAGCTCATCCAAAACCAGGATGAAAAGGTATGGGCTAAGTGCTGAACCTTGGTGCACCCCAACTTTCACTGGAAAGCCCCCAGGATTCCCTCAAGGTGTCCTTACCCTGGTTGTGGAGCCATCATACATATCCTGGATAATTCTAATGATCCCTTCCTCTACCCCCCCCCCCTTTTTCATAATATTTCCCAAACTACTGGTCATTGGACACTGTCAGAGGCCTTCTCCAGGTCGATAAAGATGGCATGGAGGTCTTTCTTTGCTGCCCTATACTTTTCTACCATCTGCCTCAGAATGAAGATTGGCTCCATAGTGGACCTTCCTGGCATAAACCCAAACTAATTCCACAGACACTAGTTCTATCCTAGAGGCGACGTTCCATCACTCTCTCCCAGAGTTTCATGGAATGGCTCATTATCTTTATACCTCTATAGTTGCTGAAATCTTGGACATCCCCTTTTCCCTTGAAGAGTGGTACTATCCAACTCTCCTGCCATGCAGATGGCATTTTATCTCCACTAGCTATCTGGCTGAAAAGTTTCCCTAACCACCTGCTATCTGTCGTCCCTAGGCTGTGCCACACTTGGATGGGGATTCTGTCAGGGCCTACAGCTTTTTGGCCTTTCATCTTCCTAAGTGCTCTGGCTAATTCCTCCTCAGTAACACTGTCCACAACCCCTGCTGATGCAGGATAGGTGGAGATGCCCTCCTCTCCTCTAGCTGCACTCAAAAGGTTCTGGAAGTACTCTTCCCGCCTGCTCTTTACCCCCTGTGGGGAGAGCAGGATCCTACCCTCACTATCCTTCACTGTAATCTTTAGCAGTCCTATCCCTAGCCTTGGCCAGCTTGAAAACCTCTTTCTCCCCTTCCTTTCGCCCTAGCTGCTCATAGAGGGCCTCGTATTTCTGGTGCTTGGCCAGGGCAATGATCCTCCTAGCAGTGGTCTTGGCCTGCCTATATTGAGTCTTTGATTTCT
This sequence comes from Trigoniulus corallinus, assembly GCA_013389805.1. Lineage (NCBI taxonomy): Eukaryota > Metazoa > Arthropoda > Diplopoda > Spirobolida > Trigoniulidae > Trigoniulus > Trigoniulus corallinus. The sequence continues at coordinate 23,737,610 of JAAFCE010004209.1, read as the reverse complement.
GGTCCCCTATCTCCTGCCCCCTGTGGAAAGCAGCCTTCTTTTGCTTAATGGCTGCTTCTACCTCCTCATTCCACCACCAAGTCTGTCTGTTACCCTTGACTGTGCCTCCTACTCTGCCCTGCCCCAAAATGGCTTTCCCACAGGTTCTAATTTACCTGGCTACCCTGTCCCACATAGCATCAGCTGTCCCTTCCCAATTCCAGTTTACCTGCCTGTGCACTTCTTCTATAAATTCCTCAGTTTTTGCAGGTAGTTTCCACCACCTGATGACCTGCTCTCCTTTCCAGGAATGTGCCTTTCCTGCTGCCTTAACTAGGATTTCTATCATAAGTAGCCTATGGCCACTTTCCTTTTGGAGATTTTCACTGGGGAGAGCCCAGCAATCACAGACCTCTGATCTATGCCTCCCTCTAACCATAAAGAAATCTATCTGTGACATCCCTTGTGGTGACTGGTCTGTGATTAGGTGCTTGTCCCTCTTTCTAAACCAGGTATTAGCCAATACAAGGCCTAGTGCATTTGCTGAGTCAAGGATTTGCTGTCCATCACTGCTGTCTGTTCCATACCCCCATCCTCCATGGACCTTCCTATAACCCTGGTTATCAGTGCCCACGTGTCCATTAAAGTCCCCACCAATAATTAGTCGCTCCTTCCCTTGAGATTGCCCTACCTCAGCCTCCAGTGACTGCACCAAGTCCTCAAATTCTGTTAGGAAACCCACCTTTGTGGGTTCATCCAGACCTGCCTGGGGGGCATATGCACTAATGAGGTGCAGCACTAATCCTTACCAAACCACTGTGACCAACAGTAGCCTGCTATTAATGCATTTCACAAGTGTGACCCCTTGTAGAAGCTCACTATCTAAAACTATACCCACCCCATTCCGTCCCCCTTCACTTGCTGTGTATAGGAGCTTGTACCTCTCCCCGAGCACCCTTGACCTTTTCCCCTTCCACTTTGTTTCTTGGAGGAAAGCTACCTAAATCCTCCTCCTCTTTAGGGTATTTACTAATTCCCCAGTTTTGCCTGTAAGGGTCCCCATATTCCAAGTTCCTAATCTAAGGGTTGCCCCTGTGTTTACTGAATGTGCCCTGGCTGAGGGCACCCCAGCCAGGCGCCTAGAACCCACAGGATCATTGGTGCTGCTTGCCATGGGGGGATGCTGGCCTACCCCATGAAGGACACCCAGCACACTATCAACCACAGGGTCGGAGGTCCCAACCCCTGTGGCCTCCTGTACTACTGGTGATGATGGCCTGAGGTCCCCTCTGGCACCCCTGGCAGCCACTAGCACTGGGGTGTTAGCCCCCTGTACCACTGGCATGACAACCCCTGAAGTCAGCATCACACATGTGCCAACCCAGAAATCATCATATCCATGCCACTAAATACTAATACATACACTAATAGTCAGTTACAAAATACCAACTGTATTTACTAATAATTAATAATGCTGAACTACATCAAAGATAGTAAGAGGGAGAATGAAATAAAATTAGTTTAAAATTTTTGCTGTAGGGGGTTGGCACTGGGCTGCAAAACGCAGCGTGGTCGACTGGCAAAGCAGACGATGCATGCTGGAGCAGCACTACATGATCGGCAGAAAAGTACCATGAGGTTAGGCTTAAACAGCCCTACCCCACGACAAGTTCCCCCAACCTTTAAAAAAACACGAAAACGACCACCCCTACAGCCCTACCTTTACTGCAACGGTGGGGTTTCCACCTCAGAAAAAGCAGTTTTTAACTCAGATGTTGACTTTTGCCATAAATTAATAAAAAAAATTCTGCCAGCACAAGGAAGCGTAAACACGTGTGTCCAGCCCCACCTAGCGATCCCCAAAGCTGTTTATAATGTAAAAGTATTAAATATTAAGGTTATTTAATATAAAAATGCCAAAGTTTGGTAGGATGTCAAAATTGCCTTCTATTTGAATTAATGAGGATTACTGGCAGAAAAATTATTGCAAAACAAAAAAAAAGCATGTAAGATCAATAATACTAAATGATGATTAAGAAAAACAAGATAATTTAACTTTTAAAGATATAAAAAAATTTAGTATTAAAAACTGGCTTGGAGTAGAAGACAAAAAAAAAGTTACACAAATCACAACATGACCCAAACGCACTTTTTGCAGCTGATTTTGAATGTTTGGTGCAGAAACTGAACCAGCATTACATGCTAAATGTGGAAATTGAAAGGTACAAGAATGCACAAGTCAATAAATTAAATAATAACAAAGATATGACGAATTTTAAAATGCTTTGGGTCACCCATGACCTCATGTTGTGATTCCAGGGTTAATATTAATTCTCCAAACATGTATCAAATCCATTAATTTGAGGGCCCTGTATTAAGGGCCCCATTGTATTAAGGGCCCTGACTACTTCCTCTTCCGTTACCCTCTCCGCCACCTCAGAAGTAGTAGGAGTGGAGTTAATGTTTCCCTCTCTCACCGTAGCGTTCAGGAGGCTGTGGAAATACTCTTCCCATCTCTTCTTTACGTCAGCAGGAAGGAACAGAACCCCACCTGTGTTAACCTTTACTGTTATCTCTCAGGGTATATCTATAGCTTCTCTTCATAGATCATGCCAAATAATATTTATAGGTTTAGCGCTCTCTATTACTCTCTATTAATGGATCAAGGTGGGTTGGCTTCTTTTGGCCAAAAGAGAGGCTCCAAGTGAGCGTTCCGTCTAATGTGAAGAGCAGCTTATTGCATTGGACACACCAGTTCTCGTGTGATCACAGAAGTTAAGTAATGCAACCCCAGCTAGTACTGGCCATAAGTAATGGCCGCTTAGGAAAACTGGGCACCGCTAATACCCAACAATTGTCGTAGCAGCGTAGGGCCTGTGCAGACTGTGCATTAGAACTATGCAGTGGACGGTTCTCTACTTACCTTGTAGTTCAAGGGCCCTAAAAACACCAACAAAACAAAAACTCATCAGATGTGAAGTAAACCAGTGGTTCCGTATGATGTACAATATCATTAGGGAGTATTATTACAACGTTTTTTGCAAGTGTACACTATGCAATGCAGACGAATATTCAACTGGGCAAACGCGAACACTGCATGCATCAAGCTGAGTGTACGTTTTGGCATACACTTTGCCAAGTGTACACTCTCTTGTGTGCTTGACGCAGTTATCATCATCATCATCATCATACCCTTAACCCGCCAGTGGCAGGTTCTGGACCCTGCAGGAAATATTGACTGAGTTGTCTGTGGGGGATGCCAGTCTACCCCGCTGTTCCAACACTGCGTTATACAACCAAAATAGAAATTTTTGGCAGGTAAATTAATGCTTTGTTGGTTATAATGTTGCATGGGTCTCACATTGCACAATATCTATAATGCAACAGGAGTCAGACTTGTGCCTAAGTACGCTTGACGCAGTGCAAGAAATGAAAAGAAAATGGTTGACAGTGGAGGAGGTCTCTTGGTAGAAGGCACTCGTGTATGGGCCGTTGCAGAAACGCTGCAATAAAACTTTAACATTTTTAAATATCGTACCCTAGTCGCGTGGTCTATGTACGCTATTGATTGCGTGCGTCGATGTTGCAATAAAACTCCCTATTTGCACGTAAAGCTGAGTTTACACTGCACGCAACATACTCGCGCAACTGTTTCCTTAAAAAAGACTCGCGCAGTGTAAACGGGGACTCGCCCCGAAATTTGCTGCACGAGGCAGCCTCATGGTGAGCCACCGAACTGTCGGTTTTTGGACACGCATTAAAGGGTTTCGCCACTCCCACTTCGTGTACTGGTACTCTAGATACGTTTTGCATGCTTGTTTCGCGCAATATTTCCCTCAATGTAAACAGGGAGGGCCAGACGGGCGAGATTGCCGTAAGACTGTGGAAACAGTTGCGGCGAGTACGTTTCGCGCAGTGTAAACCCAGCTTAAGAGAATCCACTCTACTATGCAACGGGTAGATGAAGCCAAATTTCCAGGTGTAGCCGGCAGCCGACCAGGCGTTGTAGCTTTGGTCGGCTGCCGGCTGTGTACAAATGCCGTCTAATAGGTTGCCCATGTGTCCATCCAGAGGGATAATGACGGGTTCCTGAACCTGCCGGTGGCGGGAAAAAGGTGTTGACCATGGCCTACATTTCCTTCTCATGATAGCCCAATGAAATCCGTCTACTTTCTCACCTTTTCTGCAGTTTCTCCCTTGCTGGGGTAACGTTTGGTTACACAACTGCTTTCGAAATTGGGGAAAAATATTTTGATGTTGTTTACAACGTTTTCTTTCAATTTCCATGAGAATGTCCGCTTCTTGCTGCAATATTCCAAATTTAGGTGTGGCCCGGGAGGGGGAGGTTGGGTTGAAGATTAATATCTGATTTACCTGTTCACCCTTAGTTCCTCTGAAAATAATAACAATGGAAGTCCTCTAATAAGAGGATATCCTATGCATTCATAGGGAAAAACGGGCTCACTTAAAATTTGGTAAAATTACGTTTGCTTGCCACTTGACAGCATGTCCGCGTAGCACAGTCAATGCTTGTCGTTTAATTCGTCTCTTGTTTCGTTCATTACTTTTAGCACTAAATGGAGCTCCGTTTGGTGGTTTGGTTGCTGATGTTCACAGCAGTTTTCGCTAAAAAAGTGGTCAAACGCCAGGACAACGAGTTTCCTGAACAGGGTCCACCATGCACTACTGACAGTGGAGTTAATGGGGTGTGTTCACCCCTGAATGAGTGCCCGTCAGCCTTTGACACGATTGAAATCTTGGCTAGGAATACGTGTCCCATGCAAGAAGGCAATGGAGTTTGTTGTCCGGATCAACCTGTTGGAATCGGAGCCTGTACGTATATGCGTTATGCTAGTGGTGTGAAATTCGTGTAAAGGCGGATCACCAAAATCGGGGGAGCGGCTTATTGCGTTGGACACACCAATTCTCGTCTGATTACTGAAGTTAAGCAACGCAACCCAAGCTAGTACGGACATGGGTGGCCACTTTAGAACACTGGGTACCGCTAATACCCAAAAAGTGTCGCATTAGTGTAGTGTTTGTGCAGCTTCTGCATTAGAACTGCACAGTGGACGGGGCTCTAATGACCTTGTAGTTGAAGGGCCTTTAAACACCAATAAAACGAAAAACGCAGATATACCGACAGAGTGCGCGATTACTAGTTCACTGGCTCCATGTTCAGTACTGGATCAAGGTTGGTTGATCTCTTTCGGGTGAAAGAGAGATGTGTTCGGTGCGCCGATATTCGGATTGGGAGTAATGTTGTGGCCACGTGTGGTGGATGATGGCATTTGGGTGTAACAGAACCTTGTCTACTTTTCATCGGGTAGATGTGGCAAAATTCCCTGGTGAATGAGTTCGGTGGAATGCCCCAACCAACAGTAGATCGCCAATAAATAAGCATAGGGGTTGCAGCTTTGATCAGTATCCGGCTGGGAGCGGCTTATTGCGTTGAACACACCATGATCACTGAAATTAACTAACTAAACCCGAGCTAGTACTGACATTGGTGACCACTTGAAAACACTGGGTACCGCTAATACCCCAAAATTGTCGCATTAGTGTAGTGTTTTGCGTTTTCTACATTAGAACTACACAATGGACGGGGCTCTAATCAGGGCCGGTCCGTCCATAGGATCAAAGTGTGCAAAGAACGCGGGCGGCTGCCCTTATGGGGCGGCCAATCAATGTTAACTTGTAGACATTAAGAAAATTAAGTGAAAATATTATGAAGGGGCGGGGCGGCCTCGACATAACTGCACGCGGGCGGCCGAACCCATAGGACCGCCCCTGGCTCTAATGACTTTGTAGTTGAAGGGCCCTAAAACAACAACAACCGCAGCCGGATGTTGCTGTTTCTAGAAACACGGAGAGCCTCCTCGTTAGCGTAGACAGCGTGCTCCAATGCTGTGTCATTGGTTCCAGGTGGGATACTAGATCGAGGGGGTTTGACACACCTCAAGGGTGGTGCCATTTGCACTTAAACCAATCCTTGTGGTCTCAAATTCACTTTACTGGAGGGCCATATTTACAATAGTGAAACTTTATGCGGGCTGCATGCACTATGACCTAAGTTATGTGTAAACTACCTATATATAGCCAGTGCTGTGTCCACTTTTAAAACGTATGAAATACATACAGTCAGGGTCCGCTCTAGCGCATACGTCGCCCTGGACAAAAGACAAGTTGCTGCCCTTTAAGAATATAATACAAGTCCAAGCAGCAGTTTTTCTCATACAGCCAAAATGGCGCCCCGGACTAATGCCCGGGTTGCACCCCCCCCCCCCTAGAGCGGGCCCTGACAGTAACGTTTTATAAGTATTTAATTGACAAAACGTTAACCTATACGTTTACTGTCATTTTTCCTATGCGCCTATATAATTCTCAAAATTCTCTGCGGGCCGCACGAAAGACCATCGTGGGCCGCATATGGCCCACGGGCCGCGTATTTGAGATGCCTGTTGTAGATGGAACGTGTAGGAAACGTCGTATTGCGTTGGATCACTGTCGTCCGATCACTGCAGTTAAGCCACGCAGCCCTAGTATGAGAGCACGGGGTACTGCTAATACCGAAAAATGGTCGTAACAGCGTAGTGTCTGTGTAGACTCTGCATTAGAACTACACAGTGGACGGGGCTCTAATGACCGTCGCAGTTAAAGGCCCTAAAACATCAACGAAAGAAAATGGAACGTATGGATAGGCAAAATTTCCAGGTCTACCAGCTGGCACCCTTGCATGCGTGGAGGAAAACTGCCTCAATAAAGAAAGGCGGTCCGACGATAAATAAGCATAGAGGTTGCAAAACAAGTTTGGCAGCCGGCTGCGTAACTATTCAGAGACCTCCCGTGTGTCCCAGTGGCACTTGCAATAGGCGGGAGACGGTTGTTAGTAGTAGTTGCTAGAAGACTTGAGTCCTGTCATAGAGGATTTAACCATAGGCCTAAGGCTAACGTTCTCCCTCTTCAGTGGTTGAAAGGGAATTGTCTTACCAGTATTAGTCTGTGGGCCATACTATTGCAACTTTTGGGCCGCCGGTATGACATCACAACGTACCCTTGTTGATTGGAATTCTAACTGGTAATCTTGACTTAGCCCCGATTGGTCCACCATCGGTTGTGCCAGTGTTTTCGACCGACACCCTGACTTTGAGAAGCAACGACATCGGTGACTCTGGGAATATCGCCAACAGTGTTATTGAGTTGCGGGATGCTCTGGAACGTGAGCTTCTTCAAAGAGGTAAGCGGATGTTACTTTGGTACCTGGATCTAATACTGGAATTTCCAAAATACGATGGTTCTAATATGGAATTCTGAATCTTCCCAAAGGTTTATTCGTTCAACCTGGAACCACTGAAGACTTGCACAATGCGATTGTCTTTGCTGATCCTCAGTCTCGAGAACTTGGCAGACAAGGTCTGTTGGCGGAAGAAACATCCAAAGACTTGTCAACCAGGTGAGTGGAAAATGAATTGTGGCAGGCCCAATATTTGCCGGTTATCAAACTGCTGCTTGTAACTGAGTGTACCCATTGATAATATCCAGGTTACAAGTGAGTGCCAGTGCTCTTCCATCAGTCAGTTTGTCTCAGACTCCTGTCGCTACCGCATGTCCAAAGGAACCGACGTGTCCAGCTACTAAGTACCGAAGTTTCGATGGTTCTTGCAACAATGTGGAGCATAAGGATTGGGGAAAGTCTTTCAGGGCCTTTCAAAGAATGACGCCATCGCAGTATGCTGATGGTAAGATGTCAGGACGGCTGTTTTGGACGGCTGGCGGGACCTCTAACAATTCGCCTCCGGTTTTTTAGGATTGCAACAACCACGTGTGGCCACTGATGGTACCCCTTTGCCAAGTGCACGTTTGGTGAGTTCCACCATCCTGAAGGACAGAGTTAAAGAATTTCCAGACATCTCGGCCCTTTACATGGCATATGGGCAATTTGTTGATCATGATTTGACATTGACTCCATCCGCCAGGGGTAAGGCTCTGGAATCTAAAATTCTCTACAGATGTTGAGCGACTATATGGAAAGTTGAGGGGGAATCGTTGATCCCGTTATGTCTGTTTCTATTTTAGGTGCCAACAACACTGGAATATTATGTTGTCCACCACGGATCACAGATGACCTGAGGCACCCAGAATGTCTTCAGATAGAGATTCCATCCAATGATCCCTTTTACAGTGGATTTAGCCAGACTTGCATGGAATTTGTGAGGACTATTTCAGCACCTCCGCCCACGTGCACTTTAGGTAAGAGATATCCTGAATATTAATTTGGTGTTTTAAGAGGACCTCTGAAGGTCAGTTTTGTCTTGATTTCACAGGCCCCAGAGAGCAAATCAATCAACTAACTAACTACATTGATGCATCCCAAATCTATGGATCAAATGATGAACAGGCAGAAAGACTGAGGTCGAAATCTGGGGGTAAGAAGTTGGTTGTGGTAACTTGAGAACAGGGGGCTCATGGGGCAGGCAAATCACGGTTGCTGCCTAGGGCAGTAAATTTTAAGGGGGCAGCTAATGGGGCAGGCAGACCTTGGTGGCTGCCTAGGGCGGCAAATTTCAAGGGGACTGCTAATTTCAGAGATGGTTGCCTGCTATGCAGTCTACCCTTCATTTAAAATGTTCATAGTCCTGGAGTTCTCAAACTTTTCTGATTGGCGGGGCCTTTCCTAAACGTTGGCTTTCTGGAGGCGCCTTGTTGCAAAGCCAGAAAAATTCTTTGACAATGTGACAAATGCCAAGGGGATGAAGAGTGTTCGGACAATCTAGAACTGCATTAAATTTAATTGGGGGCGACAATGTACCCACTTTCCTAGGGCGCCTGAAACTCACGAGCCACATCTGAACTTGGTTGCATATTTGTCTGATGTCATTCCTGGTAAATTTAACAGGGAAACTGACGGCTGGTGGCGGAAGTGGCGGAAGGGAATTTCCCCCACATAGGGACGGTGGTGGATGCAGAGGTGGGAATGTAGGCAGTGGCCTTTTTTGCTTTCAAGCAGGTGAGTTGGTGCATGGGGGGGATTCAGCCTCTAGTGCAGAACATTGAGTCATTCTTAACTTTGGGCGAAATGATTCATATCATCAGGTGACGTAAGGTCCACTGAACAACCTCAGCTGGCCACTCTACAGGTTGCGTTTTTCCGGGAGCATAATCGGATTGCTGATGAGCTGGCAAAGCTGAATCCAGGATGGGGCGATGAGCAGCTCTATCAAGAATCGAGGAGAATATTAGGAGCCATAATGCAACACATAACTTACAACGAGTACCTGCCACTTGTTTTGGGTATGAAAATGTATCGATTTCGGTGGGTGTAAACAAGGCCAGTGTTACTTATCTATTTGATGTCACTGCTGCAGGTACCAGAGTTATGAAGCGATTCAATCTTTTGTTGAATAAAGAGGGCTATAAGGACTCTTACGATGCCAACTTGGATGCAACCATCTTCAACGAATTTGCAACAGCTGCATTCAGATTTGGACACTCTACTGTTCCTGTAAATATACAAATATACTTCCGGGTTTGATTCAAAAGGTTCCTCTAATATTAAGAAGGCGCGATTCTCCTCATTTCCGTTTTTTGTGGGACCGGCTTATTGCGTGTACAGAGCAGTTCTCTTCTGATGTTAAGCAATGCAACCCCAGCTAGTAATAACATGGGTGGCCGCTTGGGAAAGCTGGGTATGGGTAGCAGTGGCGTAAATTTTGTTGTGGCATCCGGGGCAAGAGGCATTCGAAGCCCCACCCTCCTCTGTTGTTTGTCCTGAACAGACATGGCACATGTATGTAGACACTTTTTACTTGCCATAAAATCATTGCACAAACGTTGTTTCGCGGAGGCTGATTTCCAGCTAGACAGACAAGGTGCCCCTAAGATGGCGCTTTCTCTGGTGCCCCCAAGGTGGGGCTTTGTCCCACGCACCATAAGTATTGGGGGGGGGGGGGGGCGGAAGGTTGCAGCCTTGGTCGCCAGTTAGCTTCGTTGTTTGTTTGTTGGTGTTTAAGGTCCCGTCAACTACAAGGTCATTAGAGATCCGTCCACTGCGTAGTTCTAATGCATATGCTGCACAGACACTACACCAATGCGACGATTATTGGGTATTAGCAGTACCCAGCTTTCCCGAGCGACCACCCATGTCAGTACTAACTGGGCTTGCGTTGCTTAACTTCAGTGATCAGACGAGAACTGTTGTGTCCAACGCAACTCGCCGCTCAGAGCCAGCTTCGTAAAAATACCGTTCAATACCCGCTCATGTGTCCATTCAGAGGGACAAAGATAGTTACAGTCCCTGCCATATCAGAGGAAAACGGGCTAGTAGTACCTGTGGAACAGGCAGCAATTTAAAGTAGTATTGCGTTGGACGCACCAGGTCTGGTCTGATCACTTAATGCCTGGTTCCGTATACCCACGCGCTAACGCTTTTACCGTTGAATCAGACGACACAGCACAAAAAATGGTGACGTCACACTGCTACTTGGGGTGTCGCAGAGCAGCTATGCGGGACGGTAGTTGAGTTGACCGGTGGTCAACTCACATAGTGTCCCGCACGTCACGCTGCGTTCTGATTGGCTGGCGGTTGAGCTGTCTGCTTCAAAAATGGCGGAGGATAATGTAAGACATGACGGCGGCGTGCGGTGACTCCAAATAAAGCGCTGCACTTAAGGAATTGCGCTGGCGGTCCTTCATAACGCACTAGCACAAAACGTCATCAAAATCTCATCAGTGGCGACGTGATTAGCGTTGAAGTGCGGTGATACGGAACTAGGCATAAGTTATGCAATGCGATCCCAGATAGTCGTGGCATGACTGACCTATTGGGCACACTTGGTACTGCTGATACCCGAATCGTCGTAACAGGGTAGTGTCTGTGCAGACTACTACGCAGTGGATGGAGCTCTAATGACCATTGTAGTTGAAGAGTCCTAAGGTTTACAGTAAAACCTCTCTATGGGTGAGAGCGGCGAGTTGCGTTGGACACACCAGTTCTCGTCTGATCACTGAAGTTAAGCAACGCAAGCCCAGTTAGTACTGACATGGGTGGTCGCTCGGGAAAGCTGGGTCCTGCTAATACCCAATAAAAGTGTAGTGTCTGTGCAGTATATGCATTAGAACTATACAGTGGACGGGTCTCTAATGACCTTGTAGTTGACGGGACCTTAAACTCCAACAAACATCTCTATGGGTACACTCCTCTCAAAGGTACATCCCCATATCGGTAGATATTCTTCAGGCACCGATTTTTCATCCTCGGGCTTTAAATTATTACTACCCCTCTAAACTGTACCCTTTAAATGATTACTACCAACTCTGTAATTGGTACATCCCATCTCGATGGCAAAGTGTTTAGCGCGCAGGGTAACTGCATCATTGGCTCTAGGTTCGATATTGGACCAAAGTGGGGTGGCTTCTTTCAGGCGAGAGAGACCTCCCATGTCCCAAGTGCGCCTTCCATGAGAAGTAAAAAGGAGGTCCTGTGTGGTGTTCGATAGGATTTGCATGTAAAAGAACCCTGTCTACTACGCAGCTGGTAGACAAGGCAACATTTCCAGGTGTAGAACTCGTACCGCTGGCGTCGATAGAATTCCCCAACGAACAGTGGAAGCATAGGGGTTGCAGCTTTGGTCGGCAACCGGCTGCCCTAAAATCGCTGTCCAATGCATCAACCTTGTGTTTATTCAGAGGGGTAACATGGGTACCCGACCCTGTTCTAAGCGGGAAAAGGGTTCGGTGTTGCTATACCCCTCTAATCGGTACACTCCTCTCATGGGGACACTTTGACCGTGTCCCACAGGTGTACCAATTAGAGAGGATTCACTGTCTTAAGATGACCTTTCTTTCAGAGTGTTGCAAGATTGGTGAACGAAAATCTCGGTGCGGAGGAGCAAAGGCTTCGAACGAAATTTCTTCAGCCATACGAAACGAGATTGTTTGATAACTACGTTCGAGGGTCACTAGTGCAGGGTAGCGAGTTTATAGATGAAGATGTGACCCAAGAAGTAAGATATTAAAAGTTTTCAATCCCATTTTTCATGTACAGTAATGTAATCACGGCATTTGGCCTGTCCGTTTTGCACTTCTAGCTAACGAATCACTTATTCGAAACGGGAAACAGGGGTTTTGGTCTAGATCTGCCGGCCCTCAATATGCAAAGAGGCAGAGACCACGCTATAGGTAGTTATACGCAAGTCCGAAAAATTTGTGGCCTTGAAGAGGTGCAGTCATTCCAAGATCTGAACAAGTACATGGATTCAAGTATTGCAACTCAGTTTAGTCAACTTTATAAGTGAGTATGCTTTAACAATGCGGGCAATGTAACCGTATTTTGTGAACGGCAGTGGTGGTGCTAGGGGAGGAAAAGAGGACATCTGTACCACCAAGAGCGGTTGTATTGCGTTGGACACACCAGTTCTCGTCGTCTAACAGTGGCGTAGCCAGGATTTTCTGAAGGGGGATATGACTCGATAGGGTGTATAGCGCTTGGGGGGGGGGGTAAATGTCTGATCAGTGAAGTTAAGCAATCCCAGCTAATACTAGCATGGGTGATCGCTTGGCGGCACTGGATTGCTGCTAATACCCCAAAATCGTCGGAACAGCGTAGTGTCTCTGCAGACTCTGCAGGGCTCTAATGGCATGGTAGTTGAAAGGCCATAAAACACCAACGGGACAAAACAAGGAGACCAGGAGGGGCCCGAAAACTGACCATTTACTCGGGCTCTGCTAATCCTAGCTACGTCTCTGGTCAACGGACCGTTTTAATGAGGTTGTTTTGCAGTAATAATGTCAATTATATTACAGAAACGTGGCAGATATTGATTTGTGGATCGGTGGGGTTGTCGAAAAACCTTTACCAGGTGCTACAGTAGGTCCCACGTTTGCCTGTGTCATTGCTGAACAATTCAAGCGGACAAAACTGGGAGATAGGTTCTGGTACGAAAGAGGCAACACTGAATCTTCGTTTAGTGAAGGTAAGAGAATTGTCAGGTGACAAGACACAGTCCAACCCCGATAGTGAACGCCCCAAATAATGAAATTGTCCGGCTACTGAAGACAGTTAGTGTCTGTCCCAGCCGATTGAGCACCAATTTAGACCTAAAATTGAACATTCCGGATAATGAAAACACTCGGTTAATGAAGTCACGGTGGGTCCCCTAGAGGCAGTGCCGGATTTACCATTAGGCTAAGTAGGCTGAAGCCTAGGGCCTCGACATTTAGCGGGCTTCAAAAATTAAGAAAAGGTTCTCAAAAGGGGTTTGAAAGGGCCTCAACATTGAAATAGTCTAGGGCCTCTCTATCTAAATCCGGAACTGCTTAGGGGTCTTCATTATCGAGGTCGGACTGAATTAACGTGTTGTATCCTCCATGATAGCTCAACTGGCACAAATTCGGCAAAGCAGTTTAGCTCGTATCTTGTGCGATAACTCTGATGTCTCCCAAATTCAACCGTTAGCCCTCCTGAAGCCTTCTCAATGGTAAGATCTCTTTAGTAGAATATTTGTCACTTCATGTTACATACCTTTGATTTTAATGATGAATGTGTGGATGTGGATAGGAATCCTCAGGTACCGTGCAACAGTAAGATGATACCAGAGATAAATTTCCGGCCCTGGAGAAATGAGCCCGTATGGTCATGAAACTGGATTTGCGTCAACGGAAAGAATGTTGCAAAATGGGACAATTTTTATATGCTATTATAGTTGTTAATCATTTGACTATATTTTTTTTAGCTTCTTGTTGCAAGATTTGCATTTTTACTCATTCCTTTCAATAAATCTTTATCAAAAAATCTTTTAGGAAATCCTTCACTTCATAGGAAGCGGCTTACACATCAGTTCTCGTTTGATCACTGAAGCTATGCAACGCAACCCCAACTAGTACTAACATCGGTGACGGCTTGGAAAAACTGGGTACTGCTAATACCCAATAATCGTCGCATTCGTGTAGTGTCTGTGCAGTCACTGCACTACAACTATGCAGTGGACGGGGCTCTAATTTACCTTGTCGTTGATGGGCCCTAAAGTACCAACGAAAGGAAAAAAAGTGAGGTGCCAGATGTGTCTGGTGCCTGTGGGCAAGACCTTGGACACACCAGTTCTCGTCTGACCACTGAAGTTAAACAACGCAACCCCAGCTAGTACTAACATGGGTGGAAAACATGGAAAACTGGATACTGATGCAGTGTCTGTGCAGACGAGGCTCTAGTGACTTTGTCGCTGAAGGGCCCTAAAACACCGACGAAAATGCCAGACTTTATTTGTCCCCCCCTCCCCCTTATCCCAGTCCTCTCGCCTAACACAAAATCGCTATATAAAACAAACGTGACACTAGGAGAAAAGGAATTTTTGAAAATTTGGAAATATGTTTAGAGCATCATCTTCATTTCCGTATCCCGCCTATGGCAGGGTCGGGTCTGCGGGTTTCAGCGCTCCACTCCCACCTATCACTCACCAGGTCCCCGTCCACTCCACACACATTGCCATATCCTTACGGATAACCTGCTCCCGCGCCTGCTTTGGTCTTCTCCTGCCCCAAGTACTTCCAACCACCTGCGTTCCCGTAATGGACCTAACGAACTACTCCACCCCTCTTTCCATTACTTGGCCATACCATCTCGATCTTCTTTCTCTCTTTTTCTATGATGTCCCCCACCCCAGGCTACCTCGCAACCCCAGCTAGTACTAAAATGGTCGACCGCTTTGAAAGCTGTTTATCAGACTGCCGATAGTGGGGTACGAGGGTCCTCTAGTTGGCAGGTTATCCTTTGCTGAATATAGGGGAAGAAATGATCATCCGTTCAAATTGAAGGAGATCAGGGCCCCTATCAAACTCATATTACTTGTCCTTTTTTCCAAGGGTCATTTGGCAATGGAATGTTCTTGATGAGGATAAGGTGAGGAACTTTCTGAAAGAAGGTGCCGTTATAGCAGGTAGGCAATGTATGGCAGAATAGATGCCATGCTTGAGGTTCTTGTGGTTTTGAATGAGTCAATTATTAGGAATGAGAGTTATTTTCTCCACTGCCAATTTGGCCTATCACGGGTGCTTGCAGTGTGTTAAATTAGAATCAGACCCAACAATGACCGTAGCAGCATAGTAGTTGTGCAGACTGCATTAGAACTACGCAGTTGACGGGGCCCAAATGACCTTTGTAGTTGAAGGGCCCTTAAACACCACAGAAATTAAGAAAGTTGAGGATAGTGTCTCCAGCGAGAGAATTTGATGATAAGAGTAGGGAAATGGGCACCCAAGAGAAAAAAGTTTTTGAAGGACCCGTGCATGAAATTTAGACAGGCAAGTGGAGTCCTGTGTGATCGGAAGTTCCCATGTATACGTTATGGATCAGAGTGTTGGGTAGTGCGAAAGCAGGGGCGGGTCCAGGGGAGCAGTACAACAGTTCCTGCCCCTCAGTGCCTCAATGGCGCGCATATTGCTATTCTCATTTATTTACTACCAGTCCAATCTGTGATGGCCTAAACCACTGAGGATAGGACATTGCCTAAGGCGTGGTTTCCAACCCGGGAGGAGCGACTACCAGGGGAGGCACCAGTGGAGAGTATGAATCATTATACAGCAAAGCAATGCAAGTCCTTCTTCCGTTTGTAACATATTATTCATTTGAAACGGGCTTTTCGGCACTGGCTGCAATGAAAACCAAATAAAGTGATACCTCGACTTACGAGTTTAATTCGTTCTGTGACTGAGCTCGTAACTCAAATTGCTCGTATGAAATATTATTTTTGTTCATAGAAATTAATTGAAATGCCTTTAATCCATTCCAGCCCCAAAAACACCCTACATGTATTGTTTAAAATCATTATGAAAGATGTATCATGGATTTTTACTTGTTTTTTATGCTATAATTCCTGCAGAGTGCGACGTGATGAGCCTAGGTGACATCTTCTTCAGCAACATCCAAGCCCAGGCACTTTCCAAGAGACACACTCTCCTCCACCACTGCGACTTTTCTTCCAATTCTTTGATATCCTACTCAGAACACAGATTCTAACATGCAGAAATCGAAGTCCTTCTTGTAACACACTGCCAGGCCATATCTATAAGGCAAGGCGCAAAATGAGACGCATGGTGTAGTAGCCCTGCGAAATTCTGCTAGCAGGCCATCACCGCACATTGAATTGCAGGTTTTCACCATACTTGCATCAAATAACAAGAGAACTTCTCGGCTTCGCACCGCTTTTTGTTATTGTCACGCCAACTTCACGCAGGAAACTGTGGCATTGGCACTGCGCTCCGCAGTGTCACGTGGCGCAGGCATTGAGTCACGTCACCCTGCGACTTAACATGCACAACTACATACTATCATGTGAGCCGCAGAAATTTATGGTGAGTCACCATGCGTATCCTGCGAAGACTGCGTCTCATTTTGCGCTGGGCTTAATTGTGAGACTCGTAATTAGTAATTTAGTCGTAAATTAGTAATTTGATATAAAATTACTGTAAATATGCATGTTCAACGACACACACATCATCTATTAAAAGAAAGGGAGGCACGGAAAAAAAATATTTTTTTAGGGAGGCTCAGTAGCATAAAGGTTGGAAACCACTGGTCTAAGGGGCAGTAGAGGCCTTATTGTAATTGCTAGCTAGATTTATACTGAGGAATTTGAATAATTCAAAATATTCGGGGCGCATTTTTTTGATGTGCTCCTACCAGATCCACCTCTGGCTCCGTCCCTGTGCGAAAGAGCCATGACAATAGCATGACGGCCACTAAAACGGCTTTTTTGTTCTGTTGGTGTCTTAGGACCTAGTCATTACAACCCTATCCACTACGTAGTTCTAATGCATAGTCTGCACAGACACTAAGTTGTTAGGACGATTTGGGCATTAGCAGTACACCGTGTTCCCAAGCGGTCATTCATGCTAGTACTATCTGGGGGTTGCGTTGCGTAACGCTAGAATGTGTACCCTGCAGTACATCAATGTGGGGGGCGCAGAGAGCAGGCAGAATTAGGAATGTATATATTAGGGGTAGTTTGGTGGATAGGAAATTAAGAGTAAGTTGGTTGGTTCGTTGGTGTTTTAGGGCCTTTCAACTACAAGGTCACTAAAGCCCCGTCCACAGCTTATTTCTAGTGCAAACACTGCACAGACACTACAATAATGCGACGATTCTTTGGGTATTAGCAGTACTTAACTTGCTGCATTAAGGCTGCGTTGCTTAACTTCAGTGATCAGACGTGAACTGGTGCGTCCGACGCAATAAGCCGATCCCAGGTGGTATGGACATGTTATGAGAAGAAGGGAGGAGATGGTGAGGTCCATTACAGGGTTGCAGGATATTGTAAATCAACCCGGGCAGAAGAAGGAAAAAGCAGGCGGGACAACAAGGTGATTAACCTGTTGCTTGGTGAGCAGTGTTTTTCTACTTGCCTCTTCGTGGCAAGTGACACGTCAAATATCCTGTGTCACTTGCTCTTTCTACTTGAATAATGTTTACCAGGCTTTAGTGTCAGTAGTGAAGCAATCGACCTCATGTGAATTTTTCCAGCATTTCTTCGACCTTGCCGAAAAGGATTTCGATTGGAAGTCTGAGCTGCACCATCATCCATCTTAGAACTTGACACTAATGTTGTTCTCTAAACGTCCGAAACAGTGTTGTTATCCTTGAGGAAGGAGCAGATTATGTGTAATAGGACTGACGTCACAGTGTCTTCTGCAGCTACTTGTAGACTGTATTTAATTTCATTTTCATACAGGTGATGTTATTTGGCAAGGTGTAAGGCAACCACGATGAGAAAGAAACGTCCTCGGGTTGAATGAGACATGAATAGAAATTTGTAGAGATTTTAACCTTGCACTAACATGACAATTCCTCCAGTGCTTCGAGTTGAAAATGTCAGGGAGCGGCTTATTGCGTTGGACACACCAGTTCTCGTCTGACAACTGAAGTAAAGCAACGCAGCCCCAGCTGACATGGGTGGCCGCTTAGGAAAACTGGGTACTGCTATTACCAAAAAATCGTCGCATTAGTGTAGTGGCTGTGTAGTCTCTGCATTAGAACTACGCAGACGGGGCTCTAATGACCTTGTAGTTGAAGGGCCTTAAACACCAACGAGCGAAAGGGAAAATGTCAAATGGAAAATCTGAAATATGGAAAAATGCAGTTTGATATTAATTGAAAGATTGGGCTTTAATCACAACCGTTCTGGGGTGCGTTAGCGTGTTGAAAAGCAGTGTCGGCTGTGGTAAAGTTTGATCCTAGGTTCAGGTAGGTTCACTTCCTTTCGGTGTCATAGAATACGTCGTCCATCTCATGGAAAGTAGTCATGGCTCCGTGTTTTGTTGGTGTTTTAGGGACATTCAACTACATTGGCCATTAGAGCCCCGTCCGCTTCATATTTGTAATGCAGAGTCGGCACAGCCACTAAGCTATTACGACGATTTGTGTATAGCAGTACCCAGTGTTCCCAAGCGGCCACCCATGTGACTACTAGCTGTGGTTGCGTTGTTAACTTACGCAGAACATTCGCTGCTACAACGCAATACACCGCTGTCCAACGCAATACAGCGGCTCTATTCTTCCGTGCTGTGTGTATGGTGTGTAAGGAGCCTTACTACATCACCATCCTCCTCATCCTCCTGTATCGCCCGTGGCGGGGTAGGGTTAGCGGGTTTTCCGTCCTAGGCCTCGATCCTGTCTCGAACCAGAGCCACTGAAGCAATTTGGTTTGTTTCTTTGGTGTTTTAGGGCCCTTCAACGACAAGGTCATTTAGAGCTCCGTCCACTGTGTACTGTAGTTCTAATGCAGAGAATGCACACACTACACTAATGCGACGATATTTGGGTACTAGCGGTACCCAGTTTTCAAAAGTGGCCACCCATGTTAGTACTAGCTGGGGTTGCGTTGCCCAATTTCAGTGATGAGACGGGAACTGGTGTGTCCAACGCAATACACTGTTCCCACTAGGGACGCAGTAGTTGAACAAGCTTCTCCTGTGCCATCAAGGAGGGCCCGGTCTATCATAGCCCTTACTGCAGGAAGTAAAGTACAACTGTCGTTTGGCAACATTTTCAGATGTAGGAGCTCGCCCGCTGGCGTTGTCAGAGGAAAAGTGCTCCAGTGAATCCGAATAGGCCGACAACGACAGGATAGGGGTATCCCTGGTCCTGAATGGTGTGCACAGTACCTGGAGGTTTTGTCCCCCCCCCCCCCGACATCAATGGAGCAGTAGGCTGACTGTAAATAAGCATTGCGGTTGCAGTAATAGGTCGGCAGTCGGCTACTTTAAAATACAGTACCGTTCAACAGACATTCATGACATTCAGACGAGAACTGGTGTGCCCAAAGCAATTCGCCGCTCGAGATACAGGTGGTAAAAGCGCTAATAATACCTCTAATTCTTTAACAGACAGTTATTAATTACTTCAGGGTTAATTAATAAGTTTTTAATGCGTGATAGTAAGAATTTCTCACAGGGTGTAACAAATGCAATTAAGGTGAAATTCATGAACATACAAAGGTTAACCGGACGAATCTGAATGCACGCTAATGGCTTTCTTTCTTAGAAACGCCTACTCCACCCAACAATAACTACTGCTAATCCGCTTTCTCGCCTATGGCACGGTCGGGTACCACTCTTTGGTAAACAGTAACAGTTGAACGATATTTAACGAAGCCGCCGGCTGCCAACGTAATGCTGCAACCTCTATGCTTATTTATTAGGAGCATCTTATTGCGTTGGACACACCGGTTCTCGTTAAGCAACGCAACCCCAGCTAGTACTAGCATGAGGGCCGCTTGGGAAAACTGGGTACCGTTAATACCCAAAAATCGTCTCATTAGTGTAGTGCCTGTGCAGTCTCTGCATTAAAGTAATCAGTGGACGGGGGTCTAATGGCCTTGTAATTGAAGAGCCCTAAAACACCAACGAACCAAACTCGTCTGATCACTGAGGTTAAGCAACGCAACCCGAACCAGTACTATACAGTAATGGGAGGCCGCTTGGGAAAACTGGGTGCCGTTAATACCCGAAAATCGTCACATTAGTGTAGTGTCTGTGTAGTCTCTGTATTAGAACTACGCAGTGGGCAGGGCTATAATGACCTATAAGGACCCTAAAACCACCAGCCGAAATAAATTCTTTCTTCATTGGGGCACTTGCAAAACCGCGAACAAGGGAATTTTTGCCGATTAACAGGTCTCATGTAAGGACCCACCTCCCCGGTACAAGTGATAGCGTGTTCGATTGACTGCGCCACCATTGCAGGTGAGTTGGCTTCTTTCGGGCGAGAGAAAAGCCCCGAATGAGCTTTCCTTGGGATGAGAAATAAAACCCAGTCCCGTGTGGTGACGATGTCATTTGCACGTAAGAGACCCCTCTCTACTCTGCAACAGGTAAATGAGGGAAAATTTCCAGGCGTAGGAGCTCGCCCGGTGGAGTGCTCCAACGAACAGTAGACCTACGATAAATACTGTATGCGTGAGGATTGCAACTTCGGTAGGCAGCAGCTGCGGTAAAAACACCGTCCTGTATATCGCCCTTGTGTCCATTCAGATGTGCAATGGGTACCCGACACTGCCTTACGCGAGAAAAAGGGTTAGGAGTTGCTAGTTGCTTTTTTAATAATAGCAACAATGTTGCGCGAGTTACTTAAATAGAATTGATGAGTGACGTAAGTGCGAAATATTTTTTAACTGACAACAGTCTGCGATTTTATTTCCGTTTTTGTTTTTGGTTCTGTTGGATGAAACTGATCGAAGGTCACAAATCTTCCGAATACAGGTTCTTAAATGTTAAAACCCGGATGAAAGATGTGTAATATCAAAAATTAAATGTATTAATGTCACAACATTGTTCTGTCCACCCAATTTACATTTCATCCGGATGTAGTAATGCAAATGAACCCCAAGAAGGATGTTTTTAATCAATTGCAGCAAATATAAGATTTTTCAAAATCAGCGGAAACAACAGGCTGCTATATTAGGCTCCCTTTTACGACCCTCAAATTAGTTACGTTTGTAGTTGAACATGACATCAGAGCCGGCTGGAGATTTTCGGGGATATCTATAAACTTTGATACATGTCTGACATACCTAGATTTTTGTTATCAAATTTTCTTACAAATTTAAAGCGACAGGCCTTGCCTGAGGTCCAAACACAGACAATCATCATCATCACCCCCTTATGAAAAGTGCTTTAAATTCAAATACCGGTAAAATGGTAGTAAAATTATTGTCTCTACACTGCACGGTGCCCAGGAACAGAAGGAAAATAAATCTTTAGAGCATGTTTACAGCAGGAAGGATTTCAACACGTTTTTAGGGGCATCAGAACACTTCCACCTAGGGGTGGAAAATCATAATCCCGCCCCAGCTTGTCGCACAATCTCAGTATGTGACAAATATTTCTCGTTTACAACGATCATTTTTACTTCAAGCAAAGCATTGTTTGGCAATCGGTTTATGTACTTGCTATTATTAATTGTTCTCGTTATTAATTGTCTGGCGATTAACTGTTGGCGATTCCATACAATGACCTGGGCAAAGTTGTGCTGAACATTGCCTCAATGTTTTGCTTTGTTGGTGTTTTAGGGCCCTTCAACTACAAGGTCATTAGAGCCCAGTGAAATGCCTAGTTCCAAAGCAGAGACTGCACAGTGGCGTCCAGTTTTCCCAAGCGGCTAGCCATGCTAGTACCAGCTGAGGTTGCGTGCTTAACTTCAGTGTTCAGACGAAACTGCTGTGTCCAACTCAATAAGTCACTCACGACATCGGCTCAAGGTTCAAGAATCTATAAAATGTGCATGAAAACTTGAAAACACAACAAGAACGTGGAAACCCAAATACTGTGTAACCCATGCAAAGCTGCGAATAACAGAAGAATTTCCATTTTATTAATTTTTCTCAGGACTTATAAGTGACAGGACTTAACCCCCTGGTTAAGGCCGGTTCTCGTCTAATCACTGAATGTTAAGCAACGCAACCCCAGCTAGTATTAACATGGGTGGTCCGTTGGGAAAGCTGGGTACCGCTAATACCCAAAAATCGTCGTATTAGTGTTGTGTCTCTGCAGTCTCTGCATTAGAACTACACAATGAACAGGGGTCTCATGACATTGTAGCTGAAACGCCCTAAAACACCATCAAAACAAAGAAAACAGGTGTAGGTGCTCGATGGAGAGTGCCTCAACGATCAGTAGACTGGGGAGATATAAGAATACGAGTTGCAGCTTCGATCGGCAGCCGACTGCGGAAATGAGCCATCCAATATACAGTATCACCCTTTTGTCCATTTAGAGCAGCGATTCTCAACCACTGTGCCGCGAGGTTCATGAAATGTGCCGCCACTGCGAATACCCATACATCAGTGACGTCAGACAAGTATTTCAATCGGTACTGCCTTCCTAGGAGGGACTGGCTGAACCAATTCGCATGAATATTACTATAGGCTAAGAAAGCTATAATGTAGTATTTAGTGTACTAGTCACCCACTTGATGTGTGCATAAGGCTAGATTACAAGTAACTTCTAACCCCCTTCCCGCCAATGGCAGGGCTGGGTACCCATCTCGTCCCTCTGAGTGGACACACGAGCAATATATTGCACAGTGTTTCTCACGGTTGCCGAACAGAGCTGCATGTATCGTGTTTCTACTTTTCGTTAGGGCATTCCACCGAAGCCAACTGGCAAGCCCCCTACACCTGGGAATATTGCTTCCTCCACCTGTTCCATAATAGAGAGGGTTCTTTCACGTGCAGATGCCATCGTATACCACACAGGATGTCGGTTTTACTTCTCATCTGAAAGAAAGTCCACTCAGGGTTTCCCCCTCGCCAACCCCCCTCGGTCCATTATCGAACCAAAAACTACTGCAGCAGTTAATGAGCGTGCTAACCAAAATCTGTCGTTGTTAATGTGCCGCCAAATTTTTAACTTATCAAAAGTGTGCCGTGACAAGAAAAAGTTTGGGAATCGCTGATTTAGAGGAACAAAATGGGTACCCGACCCTAACATAGGAAGAAAAATGGTTAGGAGTTGCTTTTTGCTTTATGTAGGCTATATGATTCAGTTTTAAAGCGTCATTTAAGACCTCACTCGGTGGCGCAGTGGGTATCCCTCTCGGTAACTGCGTCAGTAGTTCTAGGGTCAATGCTGGACCGACGTGGGTTGGCTTCTTTCAGGCGAGAAAGAGGCTCCGATAGCATCTTCTTTTGGATGAAACGTAAAACCGAGGTCCCATGTGGTGTACGATGGCATTTGCACGTAAAATAACCTTCTCTACTATACAACGGGTAGATGAGGCAAAATTTCCAGGTGCAGGAGCTCCCTCCCTGGCGTCGGTGAAATGTTCCAACGAGCATGGGAAACGCTTATTGCCCTGGACACACCAGTTCTCGTCTCTAGACTGAAGTAAAGCGACGGAACCAGAGCTCGTTCTGACATGGGTGGCCGCCTCGGAAAGATCGTTGCATTAGTGTCTGTGCAATCTCTGCATTTAGAACTACGCAGTGGACGGGGCTCTAAAGTGACCTTGTATCTGAAAGGCCCAAAAACACCTCCGAACAGTAGATCGACGATAAATAAGCATAGGGATTGCGGCTTTGGTCGGCAACCGGCTGCGGAAAAACAATGTCTAATACATTGCCCTTGTGTTCATTCAAAGGGACGAGGTAGGTACCCGACCCTGCTATAGGCGGGAAAAGGGCTAGGCGTTCCGTTGCTTTTAAAGTATCATGTATACCTATTGAAATTGCTAAATTCATTGTTGACAATCCACAGCACGTTACACCTTTCAAAGAATGTCAAAAGAAAAGTGAGAATCAAATTGACATTCAACTTTCCACAGTAGAAGTGTCTCAACACCTTTTATTAAAATGCACATAAACTTTTAGGGTAGCTTTCACCTTTAGGGGGTTAGGTATGAGATTTTAAATTGCCTCAATTGCACAACTGAAATACTTTCGGGAGCGCAAATGTAAATTGTGTTGCTTTTTAACCTTTCCTTTCAATTGCCCAAGAAAGTTAGCCACTTTCCTAATTTTCTAACAATAGTTGTGGCAGAGGTTGCTAAACATTAAGGTCTAGTTCACCTGATCACCACCAATTCCAGTGAAAACAATAAAAAAAAAATAACAATGGAAGTCCTTTAAAGGATATCCTCTACATTAATCAGAAATGAAATATTGACAGGTAGATGTCAAATTCGGTGTAATTATATTTGCTTACCACTTCACACCTCCTATATATTCGAAAGCGGGTACAGCACAGTGTAGACGTTTATCGAGTGCTGTAGTTTAATCCATCATAGGACAAAATGAATCTGCGTTTCGCACTTTTGTTGCTGACATTCACGGCAACTTTTGCCACAAAGGCAGTCAAGCGCCAAAGCAACGGCTTTCCAGAACAAGGTCCACCTTGTACCACTCGTAGTGGAGTCTATGGGGTATGTTCGCCCCTAAATGAATGCCCGTCGCACTTTGACTCAATTGCAGTCTTGGCCAGGAATACGTGTCCAATGCAAGGCGGAAATGGAATTTGTTGTCCGGATCAACCCATTGGAATTGGAGCCTGTATGTATTTGATTTAGACTAGTGATGTCAAACGTATGGACGCTAGCCTCCAAATTCTGTTAAACAGTCTTTAAAAGGTACCGCTAATACCCAAAAATCGTCGCATTAGTGTTGTGTCTGTTCAGTCTCTGCATTAGAACTACACAGTGGACGGGGGTCTAATGACCTTGTAGTAGAAGGGCCCTAAAACACCAACGAAAAAAAGTCAGAGGTGCAATAGGTAGCGTGCTTGATTTATTGTAGCGGTGGTTCCACGTTCGGCACTGGATCTAGGTGGGTTGGCTTCTTTTGGATGAGAGAGAAGCCCAAGCCGCATCTGCCTTTTGATGAGAAGTAGAATCTAGGTCCCCTGTGGTGTACGATAGCATCTGTACATCGAGAGTTCTTCTACGTGCGAATGACATCGTACACCACAGTACAGGTCTGCATCTCGCCAGAAAGAACCAATCCCCACCTTGATCCAGCATCAAACTTGAAATCATTGACGCAGTATAATCCTACCTAAAATTAAATTAGGTACATTTTCAAATATTGCCTCGGTGGCGCAGTGGGTTCGGTAATAGCGTCAGTGTTTTTAGGTTGGATATGGCATCTTTCAGGCGAGAGAGATGCCCCGAGGACCTGTGTGATGTATGATGGTATTTGCACGTTAATGAACCTTCTCTACTGATAGGTGCATGTGCGGGAGCTCTCCCCCTGGCGTAGGGCCGGTGGAATTCCCTAACGAGCAGTAGACCAACGATAAATAAGCAAAGAAGTTCGAGCTTTGGTCTGCAACCGGCTGCGGAAAAACGCTATACTGTACAATATATCACTCTTGTATCCATTCATTGGTTTGTTTGGTTGGTTCGTTGGTGTTTTAGGGCCCTTCAACTACAAGGTCATTAGAGCTTTGTCCACTGCGTAGTTCTAATGCAGAGACTGCAGAGACTCTACACGAATGCGACGACTTTTGGATATTAACGATACCCAGTTTTCCCAAGCGGCCACCTTGTCAATGCTAGCTGTGGTTGCCTTGCTTAACTTTAGTGATCAGACGAGAACTGGCGTGTCCAGCCCTATAAGGGAAAGGGTTAGGAGTTGCTTGTAATACTTCAAACCAATTGTCGTTTCCTACCGGTTAACGACTTACCGTCTGTAATAGACCCCTTTAATCATCAGACTGCAGGTCGTCATCAAGAGTCTCATGGATTTCGTGTTTGACACCACTAAGTTCAACTATTGAATGATCTCCTTAATGAAAATTCTAACTGGTAATAATCACGTAGCTCCCATCAATCGACCAAAGGATGTGCCACTATTTTCACCCGCAACGGTGAATGTGAGAAGTAATGACATAGGTGACTCTGGTAATACAGCCAATGGTGTCATCCGGTCGGTAGACACTCTGGAAGGAGAACTCCTTCGAAGAGGTAAGTCACTGATCCAGTAACAGTGGTTCATTTTAAAGACTACGTTACTTAGGTAACTGGATCTAACTCTGGGGCTTCCCAATACCGAGTATCTAGCATGAACTTTTGAACCTTCCGAAAGGTTTATTCGTTCAACCTGGAACCACAGAAGCCTTGCACAATTCCATTGTCTTTGCTGATCCTCGGTCGCGTGATCTTGGCAGGCAAGGACTGCTGGCAGAGGAAACGTCCAAAGACTTGTCAAAGAGGTGACGGAACAAGGGTTACAGGAAGTCCAAGAATTACTGATCATCAAATTCTCCTGCCTCTAACTGAGTTTGCATTTCGATAACGCCTAGGTTAAAAGTGAGTAGTGATGCTCTTCCGTCAATCAGCTTGTCACAAACTCCTATGTCTGACGCATGTCCAAAAGAACCTACGTGTCCGGCTACTAAGTACCGAAGTTTCGATGGTTCATGCAATAATGTTGAGCATGCGGACTGGGGAAAATCCTTCAGAGCTTTTCGAAGACTGTCGCCATCGCAGTATGCTGATGGTAAGATGCAAAAGACTGCTCTGATGATTCTCTGCTAGATATCAACTTTCACACATCTAATAATTATTTTCACAAATTTTGTTAGGTGTTGAAGAACCACGTGTAGCCACTGATGGCAGCTCTTTGCCAAGTGCACGTTTGGTGAGCACTACCATCCTCAAGGACAAAGATAACGAATTTCCCGATATTTCAGCACTGTTTATGACGTTCGGACAATTTCTTGATCATGATTTAACTTTGACACCATCCGCCAGAGGCAAGTCACATGAAGCTAAATGAAGAATTTGTGGGGAGAATGTTTGTCCCCTTTGTTTCAGTATGTCTCTGTTCTAGGTGCTAACAATACTGGGATATTATGCTGTCCACCGCGGATTCCGGATGATTTAAGGCATCCTGAATGTTTCCAGATAGAAATTCCTTCCAATGATCCGTTTTATAGTAACTTTAAGCAAACTTGCATGGAATTTGTGAGGACTGCAAAGGCTCCTCCTCCTACTTGTAATTTAGGTAACTGGAAATTACTGCATATTTGTAGTTATTGCGAGAGACCTTCTGAAGATAAGTCTTGTCGTTTTTATTCCTCCACAGGACCAAGAGAGCAATTAAATCAACTGACCAACTACGTAGATTCTTCACAGGTGTATGGATCAACTGAAGATCAAGCGAACTCATTGCGATCAAAATCTGGTGGTATGAAGTTGATTAGAGTTGAGTCATACTCCTGAAGCTTTTCTCATATCTTATGAAATGAACAGGAAAGCTGCTGGCTGGTGATGCAACTGGTGGAAGAGAATTTCCACCACATGCCAACGGTGGTGGATGCACAGAAAATGTGGGCAGCGGTCTATATTGTTTTCAAGCGGGTAAGTGTGCGTGTTTTAAAGTTGCCTAACCTCTAGTAACCATGTGCTGACAAAAGACCAAAGTCAAAAATCCACAGCCAACAAAACACTGCAAGACACGCAGCAAAAGTGTATGTAGGGACCTTGTCCCTCTCTCTGCCCATCACTGTGAAGATTAATTGAGAGGTCATTTCTACCCCTCCTGGGTGTGCAGGGCTTGCTCTAGAGGGGTGCCATTTTGGCTGTAAGTGTGAGAAAACTACTGATCCCAATTAATAGAGAAAATCACATGTCGATTTCTTTGTTCACAAAAAATTTATAGTGCATGGAGTATTTATATTGTTTATGTCGAAAAGCTATTATTACACTATTATTGAAAAATTAATGCAGAATGTGTAAAGGACGATGATTGAACTTGTTTGAACATGCATATTATACTGCTCTGAACAAAATAGCATTACCACGCGAATAGAGTGCAGGGGCGGCAATTTGTACTTTTGTCCGGGTCGGCATAAGCGCTAGAGCGGGCGCTGGGGTGTGATAAGGATTGAACCTATTGATAACATCACAGTGTTATCATGGTCCAGCATCCAGTCACACTTGTCTTGAATCACCTGCTATTAATCATTATCAGGGACCCATCAGATATATCTTCATATCTGGGGAGATGCAAGCAAGACACTCTCGCTGACTCTCTCGCACTGGCCATCATTCTCCCGATGGCGTGAAAAATCACTGAAACGTGTACAACCTCTCTCCCTTTCTTAATTCAGTCAATTGTGACATTGTTGGTCCCAAGACTGCAGTCTGGAAGAACGCGCCTGGGCATCTAACTGTCTACTGACCAATAACAATTGTATATAGTCTATATTTCGTTTCTTTCATCTTGATAATCTGCACATCATTTTGTGGGCTTACATCTTGAGGACCAATCAACAAAGGCTGCCAAAACCACAACCAAATGTAAAATGACTATCAAAAAGAGAGCAAGTAATTAACACTAATTTTAGGTTCTTTAATGCGTGTCTTTGATTTCATGTGTGCAGGCATTTTTTCTTGCAGCCTTCCACACGTGTGAATTATCTTATGTAACAATGTTTCGTGTGGTCTGTCTGCAGTCATTGGGCTGTGGACGTTTGTCGTGCAGTGTATTTCCTGTGATCTTGTGTCACGAACTCTCAATAATACACTGACAGAGCATTTATCTACACATCGTTTCATTGTCAACCAGGTGATGTAAGGGTAACTGAACAACCTCAGCTGACTACTCTACAGATTGCATTTTTTCGGGAGCATAACCGTATAGCTGGTGAGCTGGCAAAACTGAACCCAGGATGGAACGATGAACAACTTTTTCAAGAATCGAGGAGAATATTGGGAGCTGTAATGCAGCATATAACTTATAACGAGTACCTGCTAGTTGTGTTGGGTATGAAAATACCTCTATTTCGTATTGAAAAACGTGTCCTGTCCATCTTGCTTCTCATGTTATTTATGATGGTTGCAGGTCCCAGAGTCATGAAGCAGTTCAATCTTTTGCCGAACAGGGAAGGTTACAAAGATTCTTATGATGCCACCTTGGATGCAACCATCCTCAATGAATTTGCCACTGCTGCATTCAGATTTGGACACTCTACTGTGCCTGTAAATATGCAGACAAATATCATAGACTTCTTTAAGAATAGGATGGCCCAAGTTTTTCTCTCTTACCTCGATTGTTTTCTTCGCTTCTGGGTCCTTCACACAAAAGCGACCTCCAGCTGCCAAATTATCGTTCAACTAGCGAGATTCAGAATTCTAATTCAGTACTTCTTAATGTTTGTTCTGGGAACTTTTCCAAAAATTCACATTCAAAGATGATATTAGGGAGCCATTTTAATTGCAGGTGTTCTAAAACTGGGAAAATTTCAGTAGCAGCATCATAGGCTATGATCATGATGCTCTTCTTGAACGTCATTCTTTTCTTGGGCCTTCTTCCTGAAGTCATTGGAGGGTTCTGGGTCTACGACAACTAGGTGAAAGACAATTGGGTAAATGACAACTGGGTGAATATGATAATTTGGCTAATATGAAAATTTGGTGAATGACAACTGGGTGTATACGACAATTGGGTGAAAAACGTGTTTTTGTTTGTTCATGATAACAAAAAACAGTTATTTTTCTGTTTTCTGCACGAACATTATTTTTTTTATGCTAGACTCCTCAGTGGCCTCCATCAAGTCGCGGGAGCGGCGAATTGCGTTGGACACACCAGTTCTCGTCTGATCACTGAAGTTAAGCAGTGCAACCCCAGCTAGTACTGACATGGGTGTCCGCTTGGGAAATCTGGGTACTGCTAATACCCCAAAATCGTCGCATTAGTGTAGTGTCTGTGCAGTCTCTGCATAAGAACTATTCTGTGGACGGGGCTCTAATGACCTTCGTAATTGAAGGGCCCTAAAACACCAATTAACAACAATCAAGTCGTGCTTCCAGTCCAACGTAGCCCAGCTGTATATCTTCTGCATGGATAAACGTTGTTGTCGTTATTATTGTCGTTACCATTGTTGTCGTTATTGCAAATTGCTTGATTTATGACCTTTTTTGTTGCCTTCAATAGAAGCAAAAGACATCTTTGTTTCTTGTCATCATGAAAACAACACGTGGTTTTCACCCAGTTATCACATTCACCCAATTGTTGTTCTCCCAATTGTCCTCCACCCAATTGTCGGGACACCGAACTAAAGACATTTAAAATATTTAGAGGTGTTCGTGTTTAAAAAGAAGGTTGCAGAAGCTGTTCTAATTAAATATTTCCAGAGTGTTCTGCGATTGGTGAATAAAAATCTTGCGGCAGAACAACAGCAGCTTCGAACAAAATTTCTACAACCATATGAAGTGAAGGTTTTTGATAACTACGTTAGAGGATCCCTAGTGCAAGGAAGTCAATTTGTAGATGAGGACGTGACTCAAGAAGTGAGATATTCAAAGCTTTCAACCTCATTTTTCAGATAATGCATTTGAATCCTGTTTTGTTTTCTTTTAGCTAACGAATCATTTATTCGAAACGGCAAACAGGGGTTTTGGCCTAGATCTCCCAGCTCTCAATATCCAAAGAGGAAGAGACCACGCAATTGGTACTTATACGCAAGTCCGTAAAATTTGTGGCCTTGAAGAGGTGAAGTCATTCCAAGATCTGAAGAATTACATGGATTCCAGTATTGCAACTCAGTTTAGTCAACTTTATAAGTGAGTATGTTTTAACGTGGCGCAGTGTAACCGTAATTTGTGAACAGACTCTGTTATGGCGCCGCATTCAACAAGAAATTTTCTATGAAAATCCCCATTTAAATTATAGAAATGTTCAAGATATTGATTTGTGGATTGGTGGAGTTGTTGAAAAGCCTTTGCCAGGTGCTGCGGTAGGTCCTACGTTTGCTTGTGTCATTGCTGAACAATTCAGGCGGACAAAACTGGGAGATAGATTCTGGTACGAGAGAGGTAACACTGAGTCTTCGTTTGGTGAAGGTAAGAGAATTGTAATGGCGATAAGAAGCTTTTGTTCTAGTTTGCATGAAAATACGTTCTTCCAAGAGTAATAAAGACAAGATATCAACTTATTATATCCTCTATGGTAGCTCAACTGGCACAAATTCGTCAAAGCAGTTTGGCTCGCATATTGTGTGATAACTCTGATGTTACCCAAATTCAACCATTAGCCCTACTGAAGCCTTCTCAATGGTAAGATGTCATCAGTAGAATATTTCGTGACTTCATATTACAAACTGTTCCTTTGATTTTAATAATGAATCTGTGGATGTGTGTAGGAATCCACAAGTACCGTGCAACAGTAAGATGATACCAAAGATAAATTTCGAACCGTGGAAAAATGAACCAATATGGTCATGAACTGGATTTGTGTCAATGGAGAGAATGTTGCAAAACGACAAAAGTCTTATATACAGTATACGCCCATCGTTGATGGCTCTATTAGGTTCATAATAACGTATAATAAAACTTAGACTGTATTACAGGCAGACTGTATTCCAAGTTTCTGACTTAGTAATATGTTGGTGAGCTTTTACTGTGATTAGCAATGACCCTACAGACCATTGAAGTCGATGGGCCCTAAAACACAAACAAATAAGCAAGTGTAGTAGGAGTGACGCTCGCCATTCATGTCATGGATTTTTTTCTTTGGTGTTTTAAGGCCCTTCAACTACAATGGTCATTAGAGCCCCGTCCATTGCTTAGTTCTAATGCAGGGTCTGCAAAGACACCGCTGTTACGACGATTTGAGTATTAGCAGTACCCAGAGTTCCCGTGGGGTCACGCAATGTAGCACTAACGGGGTTTTGTTTGTTTCGTTGGTGTTTTAGGGCACTTCAACCACGGCCAGTCCCATAGGTTCGGCCGCCCGCGTGCAATTACGTCGAGGCCGCCCCCTCATAAAATTTCACTTATTTTTCTTAACATGTACAAGTTAACATTGATTTGTTTGAAAGAACTACCTATCTTTCCTGAAGCATCAAAGCAAAAGCAACTCCTAACCCTTTTACCGCCTATGGCAGTGTCGGGTACCCATCTTGTCCCTCTGAATGAACACAAGGGTGATATATTGGACAGTGTTTTTCTGCAGTCGGCTGCCGACCACAATGCTTATTTATCGTCGGTATACTGTTCATTTGGGATCTCGAACGGCATTAGCGAAATCCTATACCTGGAAAGTCTGCCTCGGTTTTACTGCTCATCCGAAGGAAGGCGCACTCGGGGCATCAATCTCGTCTGAAAGATGCCAACCCACCTCGGTCCAGTATCGAATCTAGAAACACTGACGCAGTGACCGAACACGCTGCGCACTGCGCCACCGAGGCCGGATTTTTTCCTGAAGCATTAAATAGTTTCGTGTTACTTTTAAGTTTGAGAAGGCCGCCGGCGGCCCGCGTTCTTTGTACACTTTGAACCTATAGGTGGACCGGCCCTGACTTCAACTACAAGGTCATTAGAGCCCCGTCCACTGCGTAGTTCTAATGCAGTCTGCAAAGACCGACGATTTGAGTATTAGCAGTACCTACCCAGTGGTGTTCCCAAGGGGTCACCCATGCTAGTACTAGCTGGGGTTGCGTTGCTTAACTGCAGTGATCAGACGAGAACAGGTGCGTCCAAAACACTACAACCGTTCCCCATGTCATGGGGATGGTAGTGGTGAAGTTGTTTATTTAAAGGCTTGTTGCAAACCGTCTCAAACATTGCTGGTATCCTTGAGGAAGGAGTAGACTGCAGATGGCATGCAAAGGAACTGACGGCAAAGTATCTTCTAAAGCAACTTATAGAGAGTAAAGAAACTCCTAACCCGTTTCCCGTCTATGGCAGGGTCAGGTACACATCTTGTCCCTCTGAATGGACACATGGGTGATATATTGGATGGAATCTTTCCTCAGCCAGCTGCCGACCAAACCAAAGCTGCGACCTTTATGCTAATTCATTGGTGACGAACCTGTGACCCACCATGCAATTTTAAGTGACCCGAACGAG
Organism: Trigoniulus corallinus; assembly: GCA_013389805.1. Taxonomy (NCBI): domain Eukaryota; kingdom Metazoa; phylum Arthropoda; class Diplopoda; order Spirobolida; family Trigoniulidae; genus Trigoniulus; species Trigoniulus corallinus. The sequence continues at coordinate 23,704,795 of JAAFCE010004209.1, read as the reverse complement.
AATCATATCTAGTTTATCGCCTCATAGTGTGTGAGGTGGACGGGGACCTGGCGGGCTAGAACCTGCAGACCCGACCCTGCCACAGGCGGGATAAGGATATTTTTTGGGTTTTTTCACCACTGTGCTAATTTATCGTTGGTCATCTGTTCGTTGGGGCTCTCCATCTACGTCAGGCCCGAGCTCCTACGCCTGGAAAATTTGCCTCATGTACCAGTTGCATAGCAGCGAGGATTGTTTTACATGAAAATGCCATCGTACACCAAAGAGGAGCTCGGTATTAATCGGCTACTTCTCATCTCAAGGAAGGTGTACACAGGGCCTCTTTGTAACTCAAAAGAAGCCAACTTACCTAGGTCTGGTATCAAACCTAGAACCACTGCATCATCGAGGCGGGATGAAACGACCTATAGTTGTATTGGTAAAGTGTAGGGTAACCATGAGGAGAAAGAAATGCCCTCCGCTTGGTTGAAACATGAAAAAGATAATATAGGGACTTTGATCTTACACTAGCATGAGAATTTCTCAAGTGTCTCGGGTTGAAAATTTCTAATCCGGTTTGATAATGATTAAAGGTTATTTACTTGCACAATACCCGTCCTGGTGATGCAGTTAGCGTGTTGAAGGGTGTTGAAGATCAAGCTAAGGTTTGATCATGGACTCGTGTAGGCTATCTTCTTGCATTTCATCTGTTCGTTTGTTGGTGTTTTACGGCCCTTCAACTACAAGGTCATTTGAGCCCCGTCCACTGCATAGCTCTAAGGCAGAGACGGCACAGACACGATTTTTGGGTATTAGCGGTGCTCAGTTTTCCCAAGCGCCACCCATGTCGATACTAGCTGGGGTTGCGTTGCTTAACTTCTATGATCAGACGAGAACTGGTGTGTCCAACGCAATAAGCCGCTCCCAACTGTTCTGGCTGCTTGGCCCACTCCCCAACCTGTTAGTGTAACATAGACATAGACATACTTATTGCAGGCGAGTTATGCGGTTTCCAATACGCCATCCACTGCATGGCAAGTAGACTACTCATGGCTGCGTGTCATTCTAGTAAAATGGAGTGAAATATACGTGTAATTCAGCAATATTTCCAGGTGTAGGAACTGGCCCCTTGGGGTTTTCAAATGACAATAGGCCGATAAGGACAACATTGTAGTTACCATGACCCTGTGTGATAGGCGCAGTGTCTGCAGGTGCTTACCCCCGGCGTCGATGGATCAGTAGACCTTCTATAAATAAGCATAGTGGATGCACCATTAGCTTCCATGGGCAGACGTGAACTGCTACGGAGTGGATAAGGGAGGCTGGCTGCCTAAGGCTGCGGTTACAGTGGATGCAACTTCTGACGAAAATGAATTCTGACGGATTCGTCAGAACAATCAACTATGGACAGTTCTGAGGAGGGACTCGCAAGCAATGTAAACACTCATATTCTTTTCATTATTTGATTGTTCTGACGAATCCGTCATGAATTCATTTTCGTCAGAAGTCGCACCCACTGTAACCGCAGCCTAAGCCACCAGCCCTTCCATGGCTGGAGGGGAGGAGCGAAGTAAAATACTTCCTGCGGAATAAACTTTAGGAGCAGGCACCCCGAATTAAAAACCCGAAAATGAAAAAAAAAACATGTCAGCAGAAAAAAAATGCAACTTACAATGCAGAAGATCAAAACCCAAGTGCCGGTGGCCATTAGTGGTGAGCGAGTGGGCTCTGCACCGCCGTTATCATGCGTCCCCAATGTCATAGAGTGCAGACCTTGACTCCCATGGCAGATAATGCATCGAGTGTCTTCTGTGGGGTAGGCCGGCATCCCCCACAGACAACTCGTCCAATATACCTGCGGGTTTCAGACGCCTGGCTGGGGTGCCTCCAGTTAGAGGAATGTAGGGATGTGGGGAAGAATTACATGAAAGACAGGGGAATTAGTATTTCAAAGCATAGGAGGATGAGTGTAGCTTGCTTGCCAGAAGCAAGGTGGAAGGGGGATAGATCACAGGTTCTTGGGGAGGGATACAAGCTTAGTTATACAGGTAGTGAAGGGGGACTAAACGGGGTAAGTATGTTATTGAAGATTGACCTGCAGCAAGGGGTCACCTTAGTTAAAAAAACTTTACCTCCACTTCATTAGTAGGCTACCTATGTTCCTCTAGCTGGTCTTGATGAACCCACAGAGTGTGGTTTCTGGTGGTACTTTGATGAGTTGGTGCACTCAATAGATTTTCAGGTAAGGCAGTGTAAAGGGAAGTAGTGCTTAATTATTGGTGGGGACTTTAATGGGCATGTAGGTATGGATAATCAGGGATATGGGGAGGTCCATGTGGGATGGGGGTATGGAACAGTCGTTATACAAGGGCAGGCACTTCTTGAAGAAGGAAGAGCACATGGTTTTGCATTGTCAAATCCAGTGAGGAAACAGACAGATTTCTTTGTGGTCAGAGAGCGACATAGAGCTTCTGTATGGGGTGAGAGTTGCCTGGTACCACTCTTCAATGGCAAAGTCGATGTCCAAGATTGTTGTATTATGCTAATGAGCCATTCCAGGTTCACGCCAAGTATATAGGTCCACAATGGTAAAGCTTCATTCTGAGAAAGATGGTAGAAAAGTATATGGCTGCACAGAAAGATCTCCATGCCATCTTTATCGACTTGGAGGAAATGTATGACAGTGTTCCACAACAGGTGGTTTGGGAGGTATTATTGAATAGGGGTACAAGAAGGGCTTGGTAGAATAGTGCAGGATATGTGTAATGGTTAAATAGCAAGTGTAAGGACTCCATTCAGAAATACTGGAGGCTTTCCAGTGAAGGCCAGTCCATACTTTTTCATTCTGGTTGTTGATGAGCTGCTGATGGGAGTAGGGAAATGGGCCCCTCAGTTCATGGTAGTTACCAACGATATAGGAAAACTTAGTGACTCCAGAGCATAAGTTCAGATGGGCCAAAATGATATTAGATGAGCGATTGAAAAGGGAGGGCTAAAGATAAACATGAAGAAGATAGAGTGCACTGTACAGTACAGTATTTCAGATTTTGAAATTCGTGCATTATTGCATTCTGGTGTTTGAACAAAAGGCATCAATTTGAAACCTGTGCCCTCCAAAAATACCTCCTATGACCCTGACCTAGAACTAGCTTTGAAATTCCAATGAGAACTCATGATGTGTATGGCTGGGTATCAAGAAATGTATAAACAGCTCGTGAAACAAAAAACTCAGAAGCAGATAACTGCTTTTCTAGTAACAAAAACTTCAACTGTTGTTGGTAATAACAATCAAAACGTTTCATTAGATGTGTAAGAAATTTGTAGTGAGGAAAGTAAATTATGTCCAGTCCCTCATAAATGTGTGGGTAGATAAAAATAAAACATTTCCTAGAAATATTTTTTGAATATATCTATTTTAAATTTTATAATACTTCTTTCTTACACATTTTTCTATCCTACAATGTTGATATTTTTAAAGTAACATGTTTTTTTCAATTCATGGAATCAATCTTTGATTTTTCCATTTTCCTTTTTTTTTTTCATTCTCTTTGATTTTTCCATTTTCCTTTCTTTTTTTCATTCTCTTTGATTTTATCATTTTCAGTCATAACTCAGGTCCACCTTGGAGAATTTTTATGAATAAAACTGAAATCGAAGGATGGGTTCATTGGCTACAAATTTCTCATTCGGACCATTTAAATTTGATGAGTCATTGTTGAGCTAGAGAGCAAAATGTAAAGTTACATCAAATTTAGTCTATGGGAATGCCATACAGTACATCACTATGTATCCACTTTTTGAGACTCCTAACAACGGGAAAGCTATTAAGAGATTAATTACATTGAGTTTGCTTTTGAACGAATCCTCATATTTTTTTTCGTTGCAATCATTTCAACATGAAATGATTCACAATTTCATCTCAGGTGAAAAAGTGCTGTACTGAGTTGCATTGGACACACCAGTTCTCATCATATCACTGAAGTTAAGCAGTGCAGCCCAAGTTAGTACTGTCATGGGTGGTTGGTTGAACATTGGTTGCTGCTAATTTCCCCAAGTGGGCGATAGATGGGAGTGGAGGGCTAGAACCCACAGACCTGACCCTGACACAGGCAGGATATGGGGATGATGATTAGGTTGATTACTAATAAAATAAATAAAACTGGTCAAAGAGTGAAATCCAACATAATTAATCTGACAAAACATTTTCCTATAGTATGGGAATATATGGGATTCTCGTAGACCAGATTTGGTGTAACTTTAGATTTTGCTTTCTAGTTCGACAATGGTCCCATTGAGAAATTTGTAGCCAATGAACCAAACTTTCAATTGTGATATTCATCAAAAATCTCCAAGGCAGGCCTGAGTTATGACCTAGCAAAGTAATGGGTAGTTTCTTTATGCACCACCAGGTATACTGTAAAGAAGCTTTTACCTTCACCAAGGGCTCTTGATCTTTCCCCCTACCACCTTGATTCTTACAAAAAAACCACACTAATCCTCTTAGGCTTTAGAATACTAATTCCTCTGTTTTGCTTGTAAGGGTCCCCACATTTCTCGTTTCTAATCTACAACTAGCCTCTATTCTTGATAACAATGCTCTGACTGGTAAAGCGCCAGCCAGGCGTCTGGAACCTGTAGGAATATTGGATGTCTGTAGGCAGATGCTGGACTGCACCACAGAGGCACTCGATGCATTATCTGCCACGGGAGCTGAGGGCTGCACCCCCGTGATATTGCAGACACATGATGACAATGGCCCAGAGCCCACTCGCTCACTCCTGATGGCTGCTATAACTGGGGTTTTAATCCTTTGCAGTTAATCCTTTGCAAGTGAAATCCCTGTCTGCAGTCCCTGCCCACCATGGAACCCAAAAATGGGACGTTCATTCGGGTCGCTAGGGTTGGTCAGGCAAGTAACCATCCGAGTATCAGGACCAACAGGCATCGAGGGCTGACCATGTCATCTCCTGAAAGTAAACCTAAGGAGCAGTACACCTCTTCCAGCTGATTGATCAGCCTGGGTATCCGTCTGACCGCCCGTTTTACATTGGAGGCCATGGCCAAAGGGGCATGTTGGAGAATTAGTGTCACAACCCCACCCCTCGACGTTTTGGATCAAGACCTCCTAAACAGAAGGCCTTTTCACTAATACATGACGTCATCCTTAGTAGTGCTAAAATGCTTGCCTTTTCACAGTAAAGTAGTGAGTTATTTATTAATAAAATATAAGACATTTTAAATGTAAATGTAAATATTTTTTTAACTCAATACACAGTATGAAAATAACTATTTAATTTTCAAATTTTTCTAAGAAACACATGCAAATTAAAAATACACACTACCTATGCTACATAGCTAAATATACACTACAGATTAATGCTCGATTTTTTATTTCTGCCTCATTTTTTCAATAGCCATGGAAGTGTCTAGACTATATGAAAGATTTTTATCTGCACTAATGGATAGTAGTGCTCAATTTGCGTATTTATTAAAAATGTTTAAAACTAATTACACATTTTGACATTTTAAAATAGTAGGAGATAAAGCTTTTAGGGATAATTTATATGAGCACTTTATGCAGCTGTCAATTTTCAGGGCATGAAATTTCTTTAATCTACAAAAGTGAGCATAAAGAATTTTTCCTGTTGATCCAGACACAGATCAGGGGGTAGCACTTCAAACAAAGTGCACCCAAATTATTTTTAAAAATTCAGAATCTCTTTGTATAAATCTAGCTAGCAATTAAATAGGTCCTCTACTGCCCCTTAGACAATATCCTAGCTTCAGTGGTTTAGCCATCTGCAGATTGGACTGGCAGTATAGAAATAGCAAATGCAAAAATGCCTCATCAGTTGCAAAGTTGAATCATGCCCAGTTGAAATATGCACCCATTGAGGCACTGAAGGGGGAGCAATTGGTGCATTGTTCACCCCTCTGGATCTGCCCCTGGTTCACCCACTGACATCAGTGGTGTGCCCCAATGATCAGTAGACCAATGATAAATAAGCTTTGTGGAAAACCATGTCCAATATAGCACCATTGTGTGCAATCAAAGGGACAAGATGGGTACCCGACCCTACCACAGGCAGGAAAGGGTTAGGAGTTGTTTTACTGCTTTTGTCATTAACTATACAAATAACATGTATACCTAACTTTTCTAACCCTATGATTATTTTTTTCTTAAATGGTATACAACATCTCAACTGTCTTAGTCTTAATTGGAATTCTACAGATTAATCCAATTCTATACATTCTATACATTGGAATGATATACATTAAATCTAAATATATAAGCCTAATACTACTAATTAAATTTTAAATCTACTTACCTTGCTATGTTTGGTCATTGTAAAATACTTTCTCTTAATAGCTACAGTATAATCCATTTTGTCGCCATTTTGGGATGTTTTGGAAAACTGAAGACATGAACTTTAGGTCCACCTCTGCAGTTTCCCTTGAATCAAGGCACAACACAATTTTCTGGCATTTTGTTTAAACAAATCCAAATATAATGTGAATTAGATTTAAAAGTGATTTAACTTAAAAACGCAACTAAAATATCACTTTAAAAAACTGCTTGCAATACAAACTATACAGGGTGTTTACTTTAAAGTAACCAACGCCTTTTTAAAACATCTATGAGATATGGGATAAAATGGTTAGGAAAAAGTAATAGTTGATGGAGGGGGACATTCACTTCCAAAAACAGTTCAGAAATTTTGGCAGTAGTTTTTTCAGGACAATGCAAAGTTACATTTTTTTTCAATAGATGAGGGTAGTTTTAACTATTGCATCTCATAGCTCTAAAAAAAATGTGAAATTTTGATATATCATGTTGCTATACCTAAAATTAAAAATACACCTTCAAAACTGGCCCAGGGCTCCAGGAGGTCTCAGGTTGGAGCTCAGGAAATTGTCGCTCTTAGATGCTCCGACTAGCTAGCATTGAGCTAACGTGGATTGTGACACCTTGGCTTGTGCTCCAAGTTAGCTAGTTGGAGCGGCTAAGAGTGACAATTTGCTGAGCTCCAACCTGAGAAAACATCCTGCAGTCCTGGGCCATTGCACACTCATTAATGCAGTTTTGAATGTGTATTTTTAAATTTAGGTATAGGAACACGATATACCAAAATTTCACATTTTGTTAGAGCTATGCGATGCAATAGTTAAAACTACTCCTATCTATTGAAAAAAATGTAACTTTGCATTGTCCTGAAAAAAACTACTGCCAAAATTTCTGAACTGTTTTTGGAAGGGAATGTCCCCCTCCACCAACTATTACTTTTTCCTAACCATTTTATCCCATAGATTTTTTAAAAAAGGCATTGGTTACTTTAATGTAAACACCCTGTATAGTCGTTTACAAGCATGCTATCACTACTTTGTGTGACGTCACTAGCTAGTGACGTCACACTGCAAAGGCCTTGTTACAGTGGAACCCACTTATCTCGACCTCTGTTAACTTGACAACCCTTTTAAGTCGACGTTTTTGAAGTGGAACCACCAAATTCCCCCTTTGTCCTATTAGTTTCTGATCGCTTATGTCGATCCTTTTATGTCGATGACCCCTAATATCTAGAGCACAAAAAGGGTCAAATTTGCCACTCAACTTTGGTTATGTCGATCCCGGAATCCCCTTGACTGCTGGCTTTTGAATACAGTATTAATCTTCCGTCCACAGGGTGGGGGTCTCGGCAGACCTAGACCTACAAAGTTGTGTCTAGACAGGTACCACTTTCTCCAATCTTAACCAACCTTTGAGTACCTGTTCCTCGATGTTTTCTTTACCTATCTAGGGAAGGTGGCAGGTCTCCTAAGTAATTAGCATATTTCATATCAGGCTAAGCAATGCAACCCAAGTTAGTACCAACATGGTTTGCTGGTCAGAAACACTGGTTACTAAGGCAGAAATAGGAGCAGGATGTCCATAAGGATATGGTAGTGTCTGGTTTGGATGGGGACCTGGTGGGAGATAGGCAGGAGGAGAGGACTAGACCCTGCAGATCCGACCCTGTCATAGGTGGGATAAGGGTATGGTGATGATGATGTCTTGTCTTCTTGGGGTAATATAGAATTTATACAGCATGTTTCCAACTTATTTTCATTTGTAAAGCTTTATATGGATAGTATTTAATTCAGTATCAAGAATAATGCCCTTAATCTGAACATTTAAGCCTTGAAAATCAAAGTCTTTTTGGGGTCATCACAGACCCCACCTTGTAGTGTGTGCCAGAACTCGTCACCTTGTGGACGGAAGGTTAACCATTAACATCATTGCACCTACAATAGGGGGTAGGTGGGGGCAGGTGGTGGAAAGGGACATGGTGGCATGCAGAGTGGAGGGGGACTTGGTGGGAGATAGGCGGGAGTGGAGGACTAGAACCCGCAGACCCAACCCTGCCACAGGCGGGAGAAGGGTGAGATGATGATGATGATGGCCTACAATAGGAGGTGTAGTAGTTCACTGCAGATGTGTTATATGTATAAACTCATGTGCATTGCACATTCTCCTTTATTTACCCACACCATTGCCGCCATATTGGTGTTTGGTTATCTCGATGCTTTTTTGCAAACCCCTATGCCATCGACATAACAGGGTTGCACTGTATCTAGGAGGCGTTGGTTGAATGCACCAGTTCTCGTCTGATCACTGAAGTTAGCTTGTTATGCCAGTGAGTAGAGAAATGGGCCAAGCTGCCATAACGGGCAGGACCCATGAAGTCTGAACGCGGGTGAGGGGAGGAGGAGTGAGAGCGGAGGCTCATATTATTGTTGGAAATGCTCTTATGCCTGGAGACTCCAACAGGTGTTGTTTAACATCTCAACCACCAGGTTACACTTTCCCCATCGATTTGGGCCTCCACGCACGGCAAGCACGTGAGGTTTCTTAATACCACCTCCCTGAGGAGCATACATCGACCAGGACCAATTATGACGTTTTAGGTTGACCTTGCCTGGGCTGTCTCGTTTAGTCGCCTTTTACGACATGCACTGTGGGAAGATGGCGTGTGCCTATTCGTTTGCATCTTAGCCACTTGCATTTTCCTTTCATGGTTCTTCCTTACTGCCCAACACTGAGCCATACAGCATAGCTGGCCTAACGAAAGTTCCGTAAACAATACAACATTTGCGCATTCGTGGGAATGGTGAGGCGAGACTCAACGAAATGATTGCATTTACACTCTCGACGAGGTTAGTAAGCACATACCCTTGCATACAATATTCATTCACTTGCAGAGTGTCTCGCCAGATGTCCATTCTCCAACCTCCTCATCACTCGCACCTTTGACTCGTGTCCAAAAGAACGCTTCCAACGGGTCAAATAGGTCAAGATACGGGTCAAGATAGTCAAATCATGACAGAGGCGGATCTAGAGGCGAATCGTGGGGGGGGGGGGGGGGCACTTCAAAAAAAGTGCGCCACAAAATTTTCAAATACAGTATTCAGAATCCCTTACTATCAATCTAGCTATCAATTACAATAGGTCCTCTACTGCCCCTTAGACAATGTCCTATCTTCAGTGGTTTAGCCAACTACAGATTGGACTGGCAGTATAGAAACGGGGATAAGCAATGCAAAAATGCCTCATCAGTTGCGCCCCACTGAGGCACTAAGAATCCGCCCCTGAGTCATGAGACGAATGAGGAGTGTGGTATATCCACGTTCGTCTCATGACCCCTCTCGCCATTCGCACGTGCGAATGTGTAAATGCAGCATTATACATAACACGTTGCTTAGAACTGCATGAAATTCAATGAGGGTTGGCCATAGTCCCACTTACCTAGGGGGCCGGAAAACTCACGAGCTGGCGCTGATTATGAGATAGTGTAATTTGTTATTTTAACATATTCCTTTTTTTGGCTAATTCAAAATCACATTTCTTCCGAATGCGGGATCTTTAAATTTAAAACCCGGATTATAATAAGGTGGGTGTATAATACCGAAAATTGATGTATTATGTCACATTTGTTTAGCCCACCTAATTTACATTTCATCCGGATGTAGTAATCCGAATGATCTCCTAGAAGGATATTTTTATAAATTTCTTACAAAAGTAATACCGCAAATTGAAAGTATTTATATCACAACATTTTTTTCGCCCACATAATTTAGATTTCATCCGGCTGTAATGATTCAAATTTTAATATTTTTAATAATTTGTTACAAAAATGATATTTTTGAAAAACAGCGGAAGCAATAAGTTGTCATGATAGACTCATTTTTTTCGCAACCCTAAAATGAGTTAATTTTATAATTTAACATAAGGTCCGGCTGGAGATTTTGTAGGATCTCGAGAAAAATCAACGTACCTCTTTTAAATACACAGGGCTATTTTTTTTTCAAGGTCCGGTCGGTTGCAAAATGAAAACCCCAGTGAAAATCCAAAGTGTTTTATTTGGAACATGTAGGTACACATTCCAGCTATTTCTCTAGGTAGTCACCTCCCCGACTGAGACATTTGACCTAGCGTGGTAGCAACTTTCCTATACCCTTGTCATTGAAAGTAGCCGCCATGTCCTTTCAGCCAACTATGTACAAGCGGCTTTTTCGGGAGAGGGGGGTGACAGCAAAGCAGAAGAAGCGGCTTTTTCGGGAGAGGGGGTGACACCAACCCTAGCGACGCCGCTGCGTTTGAGTCAAACTTCTGTCTTCCTAGCCAGCGTTTAATGTTAGCAAAGAGATGGATGTCGGAGGGTGTCAAGCCCAGGCTGTATGGTGGGTGCTGAAACTCTAGCTAGGAGGACAGAAGTTTGCTAACATAAAACGCTGGCTAGGAGGACAGAAGTTTGACTCAGACGAGCTGCCGGTAACCGGCTGGGGAAAATCACTGCCCAATATATCGCCCTTGTGTCCATTCATAGGGACAAGATGGGTACCCCACCCTGATGTAGGCAGGAAAAGGGTTAGGAGTTGTTTATGTAGCTTAATTGAACAAGTATTTTTGAAATTATAAAAGAAATGTGTTGTTAATAATGCTTTATTTCAATTTCCTAGGAAAGTCTACTTCATGCCTTACTTTGCAATCCAGATGTCTCAGAGGATGCTTAACATTAAGGTCTGGTTATCCTGACCGCTTCCAATTCCTGTGAGCACAAGAAAAATAGCAATGGAAGTTCTTTAAAAAAGGATATCCTTCTACATTAATAAGAATTGAAATTTTGACAGACAAATTTAAATTCAGTGTAATTATTTTTCCCACCATTTTACACCTACTCTACAGTAGGGCCCTATATATACGGAAGCGCGATTAGGAGAGCCTATATGTATAAAGTGCTGTGGTTTAATCCGTTGTTCCACAAAATGAATATCCGTGTCGCACTTTTGTTGCTTACTTTTACAGCAACTTTTGCCAAAAACGCAGACATACAACAAGACAACCAGTTTACCGAAGAGGGTCCACCTTGCACCACCCATAGTGGAGCCTATGGGGAATGTTCACCCCTAAGTCAATGCCAGTCACATTTTGATACGATTGAAACCTTGGCCAAGAATACGTGTGTCATGGAAGGCGGAATTGGAGTTTGCTGTCCGGATCAACCCATTGGAATTGGAGCCTGTATGTATTTAATTTAGACTAGTGGTGTCAAACTGGTACGAACGCAGGTCACCAAATTCTGTTAAAGAGTCTTTAAAAGAAAAGTAACGAATCATGCTGTTAACTTACCAACTAGTACTTTTTTTTCGTTGGCGTTTAAGGGCCCTTCAATTACAAGGTTATCCATTGCGTAGTTCTAATGCAGAAACTGCACTGACACTACACTAATGCGACGATTTTTAGGTACTAACGGTACCCAGTTTTCCCAAGCGGCCATCTATGTTAGTTAGTACTAGCTTGAGTTGCATTCCTTAACTTCAGTGATCAAACGAGAACTGTGTCCAACGCGATAAGCCGCTCCCCCAACCAGTATTATAACCTGGGATGGCGGCAAATGTAAGGCGACACCTAGGCGGGACTTTTTTTTTAAAAACATCATCATCCTCATCTTATCATTGTCCAGCATGTGGCGAGATCAGGTTTGCGGGTTCTATCCCTTCACTCCCGCTTATCTTTCATCAGTTCCCCATCCACCACACATTGTGCCATTAACCTTATGTTCAACCTGCCCCCACGTCTGGTTAGGATTTCCCACATCCCGGGTGCTTCCAACCACCTGCGTTCCTGTAATTGACCTAATAAGCTCTTCTCATTACGTGTCCATACCACCTCAATCTACTTTCCCTTATCTTTTCTGCGATGTAATCCACCTCCCAGCTCTCTAACACGTTCTACTCAATCCTAATTCTATTACTCTTTACATACCACTCAAGTACGGTACCACAGCAGTTTCAGTTCAGCTACTTACATTGTATTTTGGTTGCTCTTCCGAAGAAACCCGGGAGCTGCTGTATTGCGTTGGACACACCAGTTCTCGTCTATTCACTTAAGCAACGCAACCCCAGCTAGTACTGACATGGGTGGCCGCTTTGGAAAACTGGGTAGCCGTAAGTACCCAAAAATCGTCGCATTAGTGTAGTGTCTAAGAAGTCTCTGCATTAGAACAACGCAGTGGACGGGGCTCTAATGACCTTGTAGTTGAAGGGCCCTAAAGCACCAACGAATCAATCAACCAACCAACCGAAGAGACCCCGAGTACACCTTCCTTCGGATGAGAAGTAAAACCAAGGTACGTGAGGTGTACGATGGCATTTGTTCGTAAAGAACCCTCTATACCAGTGGTGACGAACCTGTGACCCACCGTGCAATTTTAAGTGACCCGAACATGAATGATATCTAGTTTACCGTCTCATTGTGTGTATGTGGGGTGGACGGGGACCTGGCCGGCTAGATCCCTCAGACCCGATTATGCCAGAGGCGGGATAAGGCAATTATGATGATCTGCATTTGTTACTTTAATAAACTAATTTATTCATTAATAATGATAATTTTTTATTCACAAAATTAAATAGTGCTTGCTCCTGACCCACGGACAACTTTTTGGTTCTTTTTTCGTGTTATTGTGACCAGTCTTCACTATACTATGCAATCGGTGGCGAAACTGCTAGGGGTAGTAGCTCGCCTCCTCGCGTAGGTGGAGTGCCCCAACGAACAGTAGACCGACAATAAATAAGCGTTGGGGCTGCGCTTTTTTCGGGTGCCATCTGTGGAAAAATGCCGTCCAATGTATCACCCGTATATTCATTCATTCAGAGGGATTTTTGATTGATTTGTTACTTGATTAGAATTGCTTGCTATTTTGAAGTCTTGTGGGTCGCGTGTTGGACACCACTAACTTTGACCTGTCAGTGTTTCGCATTTATGAACTACTATATAACTGGTAATATTGACGTAGCTCCCATCAGTCCACATCCAAATGTGCCACTATTTTCAATCGTAAATGTGAATTTGAAAAGTAACGATATCGGTGACTCTGGAAAAGCAGCAAATAATGTCATCGAGTCGATAGACGCTCTGGAACAAGAACTTCTCGAAAGAGGTAAGTGGGTTCAATCTGATATTAGTTGTTCCTTTTAATTACTGCGCTACTTGGATAACTGGATCTATCGCTGGGGCTTCCAAACACCGAGTTGCTAACATGAACTTCTGAATCTTCCCAAAGGTCTGTTTGTTCAACCCGGAACCACGGAAGATTTGCATAATGCGGTTGTCTTTGCTGATCCTCAGTCGCTAGAACTTGGTAGGCAAGGACTACTGGCGGTTGAAGCATCCAAGGATTTGTCAACCAGGTAAGGGGAAAATGGTTGCCCAAGAATTGCTAGTCACCCAACTCTTTTACCTCTGAGTTTACATTTTGATAACTTTCAGATTACAAGTGAGTGCCAGTGCTCTTCCTTCAGTCAGCTTGTCTGGGACGCCCATTGCAAGCGCATGTCCAAAGGAACCCACGTGTCCGGCCACTAAGTACCGAAGTATGGACGGTTCATGCAATAATGTTGAGCATAAGGATTGGGGAAAATCTTTCAGAGCCTTTCAAAGACTGATGCCAGCACAGTATGCTGATGGTAAGATGGAATGTGTTACGGTTTTTGGAATTCTAACGTTCCTCTAGCAAACTGAAAGGCAGTTTTAAACATTGTAAATAAGGGGAATTCTCCTATTTGGCGTTATTTCCCCGCCCCTCCCCTATTATCCAGGGATTTATCCTGAAACAACATATCGAAGAGCTTAGGGCTCAGTAGGAGCTGCAGGCTTAGGTTCATCCACAGAGATCAATACTTGATGTGCAGAGCACAGGATGTGAACGTTGATGTGCTTGTATAGCTGTCGTTTCAATTCTACGTTGACTGAGCGGCTGTATTGCGTTGGACATCAGTCTGTACAGACACTGCACTGTTACGACGATCTTTGGGTATTAGCAGTACCCAGCATTACCAAGCGGTCACCCATGCTAGTATTAGCTGGGGTTGCGTTGCTTAACTTCGGTTTCTTAGCACCGGCCCTGAAAGGCTTTCACTGTTGAGCTGATGAGCTTCTGGTTTGATGCGCCAATTGTTTTGTACGTGTTGAGGCCAACGATACTTGTGAGGCACCAGAGAACCATTACGTTGACTGAATGATTGTTGATGAAAACGTTGATAAAAATAATGATCTCCAGTTTCATCAATGACTGTGTTTGTGAAGGTGCTGAGAGCTTTAGTGTTTTGCTCTTGGTGAAGTTTGTAAGATTGCTAAGTTGGTTGTGACGAGGAGTTGCACTTATTGATGAACCTTTGTTATAAACAAAGAGTAATCATGTGGCCCTTGTGACAGTTATGGCAAATTGGTAGAAAGAAACGATAGTCCGCATGCTTTTGGTCAACTTGGTACTCAGGAAATGAATGGAGTTTCCCATTTTAGACGTCAGTGACTTCAGAAGTTCTTGTACTCAAATGACAACTTATCAACTTGCAAGCCAGGTGGTTAGCCCGTTCTTACGAAAACTTTCCTTGGCCTTTTGTATGGCTTTATATGCTTTTGAAAGCGTGATAATCTCCAGAAGTGCAGGGTCAGTTTTCTGAAGTGCAACATGCCAGACTATAACAGTTGAAGTCTTGAGCACAATAATGTTCCAAATCTGCTCATTAACAAATGAATGCATGCACCACTTATTGCGTTGGACACACAAGTTCTCATCTGAATACTGAAGTTAAGCAACGCAACCTCAGCTAGGACTGGTATGGGTGGCCGCTTGGGGAAACTGGGTACCGCTAATACCCATAAAAGTGCATTAGTGTAATGTCTGTTCAGTCCCTGGATTAGGACTACGTAGTGGACGGGGCTCTAGTGATGTTGTAGCTGAAAGGCCCTAAACACCAACGAACGAACGAACAAAAAAATTATTGGGGTAGATAAATTTACGCTTGCTGGCGATATACCTCAATTCGGCAATGCATTGTTCATGAGTTTGACCCCAATTCATGGGACGCTTACTGAATTTTTAATGTACCATCAAGATATGAGATGACAAGGCCTCAGTCAACTCTGTGGATGATTTTATGGTAAGCTACTCCATCAAACAGTTGCTTTAATTAGTACTCTATATGTGTTGTCACCAACTCATGATATGAAGTATGTACAGCGTTAGTTCTCATTAATGACGTTGTAGGCTACAAAATGTTGCCCAATCCAATACAAGTCGATGTCCTAGTCATCGTTAGTGATTACTGCTGAGAAGTGTGGCACATTGGAGATTCATTATGGCATTCCTGTTGTTGGCTGTGCAGTCAGTTGGCTCATTTCAATTTTTAGAATGTGTTCAACCACTGCTAACCCTCTGCTGGTTAGGAACTTTCGTACTTCTAATAACTAATTTCGCATATTCGTTTTAGGCATACAACAGCCACGTGTGGCCACTGATGGTACCCCTTTGCCAAGTGCACGTTTGGTTAGCACTACCATACTCAAGGACAAAGATAAGCAATTTCCAGACATTTCAGCACTTTATATGACGTTCGGACAATTTCTTGCTCATGATTTGAGCTTGACACCATCCAAAAAAGGCAAGATACTTGGATCTAAATAATGGGCGTGGGACGAGAATTTTTTGTCGCCTTTGTTTTAATGTCTCTCTCCCTCTCTCTCTCTCTCTCTCCCTTCTCTCTCTCTCCCCTCTCTCTCTCCCCCTCTCTCTCCCCCTCCTCTCTCCCTCTCTTTCCCTCTCCCTCCCTTCCCTCTCTCTCTCTTGTAGGTGCCAACAACACTGGAATATTGTGTTGTCCACCACGGATTCCGGATAATTTGAGACATCCTGAGTGTTTCCAGATAGAGATTCCTTCCAATGATCCGTTTTATAGTAACTTTAAACAAACTTGCTTGGAATTTGTGAGGACTATTAACGCTCCTCCTCCCATGTGTAATTTAGGTAACTAGAAATCCTGCATACAGACAAACCTGTCATTTACGGACCCCCTATCAACGGACTTCGGATGCAAAGTACTTGGAGGAATAGATGGTAGCCTACTGAAACCAAAAATGTCTCATTATGAGATTCCATTGACACTCTGACAATTCTTTGATCCAACAGATAACCTTTCCATTCAAGTTTATTATCATCACCTCCCGCACATTAAGATCGCTCACACACACAGCCACTTGCAGCGGCAACTAGTGGCGACAACACGCTGAGGACTGTTTAAAATTGAAACTCAATAGGCGCGGTGCAGACACGGCGTTTGGAGCAGCGCTACTGAGCCACAAGTTGCGGCAGTGGCCGTATCTCGCCGGCGGCGTCTTTCCTATCATCATATGCACGACATCACGTTGCTGTAGGGTTGCCATAATTGTCGGACCACCGACCGGGACATCCCCCCTTAAAAATATTTTTCATATTATAAACATTCACAGCTGTATTAAAAAAATTCCATAATCCTTTCACTAACTCACTGAAATCTAAAATGGTTTAGAGGACCCCCCCTTCCCCCCCCCCAAAAAAAACGTTGGGATCAATCAGTGGCGGATCAGGGTGGAGGGGAGCACTTCGAAAAATGTGCGCCCCAAATATTTTTATAATTTATAACCCCTTAGTATACATCTAACTAGCAATTACAAAAAGGTCCTCTCCGGCCCCTTTGACAATGACCTATCTTCAGAGGTTTAGCCAACTACAGATTGGAATGCATCTGTTGGACTGGCAGTGTAGAAATGGGGGTAGCAATGCAAAAATGCCTCATCAGTTGCGCCCCATTCAGACAGTGAGGGTGGAGCAATTGCTGCATTGCCCCTCGTCTGGATCCGCCCCTGGGATCAATGGTGGATCATTCCCAAACAGTCATTTTGACTGGCAAACTATGATGTGTTTCATGGACGAGTCTGTACCAAATCTCTAGGCACGTACTGTGTATGCGCAGTACTGAATGCAATGATATCGGAAAATAATTGTTTAACATGCGAACATTTTAAATCGACCGGGACAAATGACTGTCGGACCGGGACACTGGGACACAGACCTCAAAACCGGGACATGTCCCGGTGTAACGGGACGTATGGCAACCCTCCCGGTTGCTGCCACTTATGGCAGCCTCCGGTGAACGAGCAACCTAAGAAGATTAATAATTTGTGAACTGTAAAAGTGTGGGAAACAAAATTGTATTCATTTTTAAGCCCAAACCCATTCCAACCGTCTCTCTTACACCTGGCAAGAGCATCTCAAGCACCAGCGCTGAACAAATACCTGTAGTAGCCAACAGCGGTACTTAACTACTAGTATATACCGTATTTATTCTAAATAACAGCGCCCTCTAATAAACGGTGCACCTTTCAGGTGAAAAAAATAATAAACAGTGCCCTCTAATAAACGGCGCGCCGTTTATTTCAAAACTATCTGGAAGTGATTCCCCCCCCCCCCCAGTCAGGCGTCTGGAACCCGCAGGAATATTGGCTGGTTGTCTGTGGGGGATGCCGGCCTACCCCACTGTTCCAACACCACATTTTGTAACCAAAATATAAATTTTGGCAGGTAAATTAATCCTTTGTCAATTTTAATATTGCATGGTGTCTGACCTATTGCACAATAACTATAATGCAATAAGAAATCAGGCTCATGCCCGAACAGAGGTACTGGTGTACCCCAGGGTTTTTCTTCCTCCTGTCTGTTCTGTTCCCCCTGGCACAATGCGATTCACAGTATTTTTACATGATAGGTTGAACTTCCTAATAAGTCACAGATGGGTGGTTAATTGCTTTTCATTATTCGAATAAGGATGGATGGGGTACTCCTGTTCCCCTGTGCAAGCAACCACACTATCCACTATATGGTGTAAACATCAGTGCAATAACTTGCTGGCAAGTGCTCTCCAGATTTTTTTTCTGACACTACTTGCACACATTTTTGCTACTCATGTAAACGCTTGCACAAGTTGCCATCGGAAGTCTCCCTATGAGTCCGTAGATGAGAGGTCTGTATGTACTAGTAGTTATTTGAGGAAACCATTTGAAGATCAGTTTTGTTTCTTTATTCATCCACAGGACCAAGAGAGCAATTAAATCAACTGACTAACTACATAGATGTTTCACAGATCTATGGATCAACTGAAGATCAGGCGAACGAATTGAGATCAAAATCTGGTGGTATGAAGTTGATTGTAGTTGCTTCTGACTCTTGAGTCTTGGTCTTACCTTCTGAAACTAACAGGGAAGCTGTCGGCTGGCGATGTAACCGCAGAAAGAGAATTTCCAACACATTCTAACAACAGTGTATGTAAAGAAAATGTGAACAGCGGCCTATTCTGTTTTCAAACGGGTGAGTTTGTGCTTTAAAGTCGTCTAACTCCTAGTAATACACTGTGATAACTTATGTCATCAAATTGTTTCTTATCTCCAGGTGATATAAGGGCAGTAGAACAGCCTCAGCTGACCACTCTACAGATTGCATTTTTTCGGGAGCATAACCGCATAGCTGGTGAGCTGGCAAAACTGAACTCAGGATGGAACGATGAGCAACTTTTTCAAGAATCGAGGAGAATATTGGGAGCCGTAATGCAGCATATAACTTATAACGAGTACTTGCCCCTTGTGTTGGGTATGAAATTACCTCTATTTGGGCTTGAAAAGTATTTCCCTTATCTGATGCAGCTGTTAATTGCTACAGGTGCCAGAGTCATGCAGGAGTTCAGTCTTTCGTTGAGCAAGGAAGGTTATAAAGATTCTTATGACGCCACCTTGGATGCAACCATCCTCAATGAATTCGCCACTGCTGCATTTAGATTTGGACATTCTACTGTTCCTGTAAATATACTGACCGATGTCTTGAACTTCTTTAAGAATAAGATAGCCTAACTCTCTCTCTCTCTATCTCTCCCTCTCTGTCCCTCTCTCCGCCTTCTTCGCCACGCCCTCGTTACGGCCCTGGATGAGGAGGTAGGTAATTAGATGAGGTAGGTAGATTAGTAGAGGGGGAATTCGCAGCACCCAACGTTCTTTATAAACCACCCATGTTGGTACTAACGTGAGCTTGCACTACTTAACTTCAATGATCTCACGAGAACTGGTGTGATAGGGTGATGACAGGAGGGTTCCCTACCAAATTTAAGATCATGATTTATAGGAGATAGGAGGAAGAACTCAGGTTCATCTCAGGAATGCAGGTGGTTCGAAGCACCTGAGGCAGGGGAGACTGAAGCAGACTTGGGAGCGAGTTGTCCATAGGAATATGGTAGTGTGTGGGGTTGACGGGGAACTAGTGGGAGATAGGAGGTAGTGGAGGATTACAACCCACAGACCCGATTCTGCCATAGGCGGGATAATGGCATGGTGATTATAGTGTACAGAAGAATAGTAGAAACTGTTAAGGTGCATGTACACTGTGGAGAAAAACCTGGCTGGAGGTCGCTGCTCTACAGCAAGAAGTCTGCTGTAGGTGTTTACACTACCATAGACTTTCTCTCTACGTAGAGCAACTTAGGGTACTTGTAGAGAATCTCTAGTGAGGATTCTCTATGATGTGTTTACACCTAACCACGTGGAAGCTACATAGATTATAGAGATCCAGATAAAAGGAAGAGGCATAGAAAGGGGGTATGGAGGTGGACTGCTCTGAGAGACACTTTTCTTTGAGGGGCGGCATTTTTGAAATGCCGTTGGTTTGCACTGCATGCAACGTACTCCTGCAACTGTTTCATGAAGCAAGACTCGCATAGTGTAGATGGGGGCTCACCCCAAAACTTGTTGTGCAAGGCGTCCTCGTGGTGAGCCACATCACTGTCAGTTTTTGGACGCGCATCAAAGGGCCTTGCCACTCCCACTTCGTGTAGTGTTATCATAGATAGATACATGTTGCATGCTTGCTTCGTGCAATGTTTTGCTTAATGTAATTAGGGAGGTCGAGATGGGCGAGACTGTGGTCCCGACATAATACTATGTAATTTCACACATTGTTTTTCTTTTAACACAGAACAAAAATAGCTTAACACGAAATTATGTTCTTTCTCAGATAACAAAATGCTGTATATGCAATATATACTGTAGTTTTCATTAGGCTAATCAAATGAACAATGGTTGCCACTGTTTCTAGATTACTGCCTGGGTTTCAAACTGTGAGGAGAGGGAGCCTGTTTATTGACAATTTGATGATGAAAAAGACACTGCAAAATAGTACTACATTTTTCCCCAAGAAACAATAATTCTTTTGCGTTTTTTTAAATTATGCATGTGTGTGTAACTATTTGAAGTTTTAATTATATAATATGATGCCCATAAAAGGGAGGTCATGTGACACCCAAATGGCTTGCTTTATGAATTATATTCAAAATGCTTTAAGCTGGGTTGACACGGTCCAAGTAAACTTGGATAAAGTACACTTGGACGCTATTCATGCATCACTTGGCAACTTGATCAAAGTTAACTTGGACCATGTATACCCTTGATCAAAGTTAACTTGGATGGCTAAGACCTATCCAAGTTGAGTAGGGCGGCTGCCAACTTATTTTGATCAAATTGTAACTTGGATGAAATTTAAAATGGCTGCCGACATGCAACACGCGGAGGGCGAATTAAATATTAACGAAATAAAAATTAGAAAACCACCTAAGAAGTGGGCTGACAGAGAAAACATATAATTCTTGGAATTATATGGCGATGAGGAAGTGTTTTGGAGTATAAAGCTGACCAACTATAAAAGGAAAGATGTAAAATATGCTGCAATTCAATAGATTGTGAATAACATGATTTGGCATAGGTGAGTGGAAAATAAGATTCCTGATTTTGGTGAGAGTGAGTGGAGTCCTGTGCAATAGGAGGGTCCCAATCAAATTGAAAGGGAAGTTTTACAGGGCAGTGGTTAGGCCCGCTATGCTATGTAGATCAGAGTGTTGGGCTGTGAGGGAGAGCCACGTAAATAGAATGCAACTAGCTGACATGCGAATGTTGTAGATTATGAGTGGGGTGTCGAGCTGATAGATAGGAATGAGTATAGTAGAGGTGATCTGGGGGTGTTGACGTCGCGAAGAAGATGAGGGGGAGAAGGTTGAGGTTGTATGGACACAATGAGAAGAGGGGAGGAGAAGCTCATTAGATCCATTTCAGGAATGCAGGTGTTTGGAAGCAACCGGGCAGGGGGAGACCAAAGTAGACGTGGGAGAAGGTTGTCCATAAGGATATGGTAGTGCTTGGGGTGGACGGGAACCTAGTGGGATATAGGCGGGAGTGGGGGGGTCTAAAACTCATAGACCCAACCCTGCCTCAGGCGGGATAAGGATAGGATGATGATGATCTGCTGCTGAGCTTATCTGTCACTACTACACCTTCCAAAGTCATATCCGCCATCTTTCTTTTCTCCAGCTCGCTGTCCAATTTACTAGCCATGTAAACCAACTTGGACCAAGTGCACTTGTACAAGTACACTTTGACCATGTTCACCTAGCTTTAGACAACAGAAAGCAGGTTGATGTTGTATTTTTGGACTTTGAACAGGCTTTTGTCATGATACCCCATGATAAGCTGGTTTCAAAAATGTGCAGCTTAGGGATACATAGTAAGGTTATTCAATGGGTAAGGTCCTATCTGCTTGATAGACAACAGAAGGTCCTTGTCAAGGGTAGTGCATCTGAATGGAAACCTGCCACATCAGGGGTACCTTAGGGAAGTGTATTGGGTCTTTTGTTATACATTCTCTATTTGAATGACATAGGATTTGATATTAATTCCTTCCTTGAACTATTTGCAGATGACACATGTACTGCTAAGGTATTAGATGAGGGGTAATCGTCCTGTGCACAATTACAACAGGATCTGGATAAGATTTACAATTGGCCATATTGGCCAAATAAGGCTGCTTGCAGTGTAGTGAATTAGAATTAGAAATTAGAAGTGTAACTTAGTCATCATCGTTGTCATCACACCCTCATCCCCCTGTGGAATGGTTAGGTCTGTGGGTCCACTGAACATGCTCTTGACTGGGGGCACCCCAGTCAGTCATCTGGGACCAATAGGAATATTGGCTGGGTTGTACCTGTGGGGTATGCTGGCCTACCCTACTAGTTCCAAAATTGCATTATACAACAAAAATAGAAACTTTGGCAGATGCTTTATAATATTACTAAAAGTTACAAGTGCAATAGAAATTAATAAAATATGACATTGAAAACAATGTTGAGTTTTCTGCATGGGTCGTTTAACATGGAATTCTTTTAACATGAAAAAAATATTTTGGTTCCTACAGTTTTGTGTTAAATGATTTTCACTGTATTTATATACAATGGTTTTCTGTGTAGAGAAAGGCAGTCTATTTGATTAGGCAAATAGACCTTAGAGTAAATTTTTTCCATCTCTCATCTCTGTTTACACTTTGCTCCCACTGGACAGTAAGTACTCAATGGTAGAGTGGAGTGGTCCCTAGCTAGACCACTCTCTAGAAGTGTTTACACTTGTAGATGTAATGGAGAGCGCACTAGGTAGAGCAATTCTAACAAAGAAATCTACAGTGTACACGCACCTTAACAGTTAAAAATTTTTCAGGGTGTTACGCAATTGGTGACTAGAAATGATACAGTAGAAGAGCTATGGCTTCGAAAAGAATTCCTTCAACCCTACAACCCAAACCTTTTTGATAACTACGTTAGAGGATCGCTAGTGCAAGGAAGCAATTTTGTAGACGACGATGTGACTCTAGAGGTAAAATTTGAGAACTATTCATTGTTGTATTTTTAGTAGCGACGATATGGCATTCAAGCCCTATTTTTATTTACAGCTAACGAACCATTTATTCGAGAAGGGAAGCAGGTGTTTTGGTCTAGATCTGCCGGCTTTCAATATACAAAGAGGAAGAGACCACGCTATTGGTAGCTATACCCAAGTCCATTCCATTTGTGGCCTTGATGATGTGAAATCATTCCAAGATTTGAACAAATACATGGATTCCAATATTGCAACTCAGTTTAGTAAACTCTATAAGTGAGTATGCTTTAAATTTGAGCTGTGTAACCGCATTTTGTGACAGACCCGCATAAATTATAGAAATGAATAACCCTACATAAATTACAGAAATGTTCAAGATATTGATTTGTGGATTGGTGGAATTGTTGAAAAGCCTTTGCCAGGTGCTACGGTAGGTCCCACATTGGCTTGTGTCATTGCAGAGCAGTTCAGACGGACAAAACTAGGAGACAGGTTCTGGTACGAAAGAGGCAACACTGAATCTTCATTCAGTGAAAGTAAGCTTTTTTTCTGTAGTTTGTATGAAAATAATTTCTTCCAAGAGTAGTATAGACTTAGGGAATGAGTATATTGGAGGTAGCCTGGAGGTGGTGGACATCGCCAGAAAAATAAGGGAGAATGGGTTGAGGTGGTTTGGACACGTAGTGAGAAGAGGAGAGGAGGAGCTCGTTATGTAAGGTGGTGTAAGGGTTGAAAAGGTTGACACCCACAAGCACCTTGGAGTTGTCTTAAACACTCGGGGCACCTGGAAGGAGCACACTGACAAATTGATTGGGAAGGCTGGGTGTGCTCTCCAGTTGGTTAGCAGGGTGCTGGGGGACAGCACAAAGGAAGTAAAAGAAATAGGTACTGGTATGCCAATTGTGGAATACTGTAGTCCAATTTGGTTTCTGTTTAGGCAAGACCTATCTTGGGAAATTGAAATGGTCCAAAGGAGGGCAGCATGAATTGTGCTAAGTCAGTTCTCTCGCAGATTGAGTGTGTCAGGCATGATCAGAGAATTAGGGTGGGATTCACTCTGTCAGAGGCGGGCATCTGATAGCATTAAGCTGTTTAGCAGACTGTTGAAAATAGGTTATGAGGGTCCTTTAGACAGCAGGTTATCCTTTGCTGACTATAGGGGGAGAAATGATCATCTGTTCAAACTGAAGGAGATCAGGGCCTGAACAGGCTCATATTACTGGTCACTTTTTTCCAAGGGTCATTCGACAATGGATTGCTCTTGATGAGGATAAGGTGAAGAACTTTCTGGAAGAGGGCGTCATTATAGAGGGCAGGCAATGTAGGGCAGAATAAATGTTATGCTTCAGTTTCCTTGGGGTTTTAAAATGAGTGAATTTTTAGGAATGAGAGATATTCTCTCCACTGCCAATTTGGCCTATCATGGCTGCTTGCAGTGTATTCAACTAAGGTGTGTCTCATAATTATAAGAACATTGACAACCTTGCATTTTTATAATAATGGAATAATGAATTCTTCCTAAAATGGTGTAGGAAATATGTGTAGGGCAATGATTGACCAACAGAAATTGCAAATTATTTATTTGCAAACAAATTAATGAAAAGTAATAGAAAATGTAAAAAATAACAATATGACACTGTCTCAAAATTATAAAAACACTTGTATTAATAACCAATAAATTTGCCTTGTTTATGAATCACTTTATATACCCTATTAGGCATTGCATTAATTAATGTTTTCAGATACTTTTGATTAATTTGTTCCCAGTTTGCAACAATTGCACTTTGTAATTCAGAAGTCAAATTGTACTGCTTGCCACCAGCATACACTGCATGAGCTAATGTTGCCCAGACGTTTTCCATAGGATTTAAATCAGGTGATAAAGGTGGCCAGTCCATCACTTGAATGCCATTGTCCAAAAACCACTCCGATGTTGACTTTGCAGTGTGAATAGGGGCATTGTCCTGTTGAAACTCAAACAATGGGCCCCCTATTTTTTCTGCAAATGGTAGCATATATTCATCTAGCAAATTTTGATAGGCTGGAGCATTGTATCTTCCTTTAAGGAAAGCTAAATTTGTTTTCCCATTAAATGAAAAGGCACCCCATACCATAACAGAACCACCACCTTGTTGCCTCTTGGAGAACAACTTTTCTTGAGATCTTATGTCATGCCAATAATAGGCCCATCCATCTGGGCCATCTAAATTAAATTTCTTTTCATCACTGAAAATAACCTTTTGCCATTGGTGAGTCCAGTGCATGTGTCCTTTTGGCCATTGAAGTCGCTTTTCTTTATGACACATTCATAATGTTGGCTGCATTTTTCTTTTTTTTGTACTGTACAAAATGCACACTGTGCATGGCACGAGCAACAGTATCCTTTGAAACATCAATGTCTGGATTCATTGCAACAGAACGTAGTGAACAGGTTTCTTGTTTCATTTGATGAACAACTGCTCTTTTTTGTTGTGGAGTAAGTTTTTGAGGGCGTCCAGGCGACTTCATAGTTCCATATTTTTGTCCTAAAGTTAGGAAATTTTTCACAACGCATGGTGAACGGCTAAGGGCTCTTGCAATTTCTCTTAATGAGCTTCCTGCTGATTTCAGGGCTGTTATCTGCCCTTTTTCATATTCAGTAAGCTGATTCCCTCTTGGCATTGTAATTTATGGTTTTTTTTTGCTGTTATTTTGATTGACACAAATTTATGGTAGCAGCCATATGTTATAATATATTACTCCATCTAGTGGTAAATTGTTGCATGATTTCAATGCACTGTTGGCAAATGGAAGCAAGTGTTTTTTTAATTATGAGACAGTGTTTATGTTATCTTTTCATACTTTCAGTTGCTTTTTATTTCTTTGTTTAAAAATAATTTGTTTCCCAATGTGCACAAATACATCAATACCTTATTCACCTATTCTATTCAATTTCTCAAAGATTTCATGTGTACTTTTTTTAAAAGACACCATGTTAACAGTGTTCTTATAATTATGAGACACACCTTAGAACTAGAACGTCCATGGGTTGACGGATGCGGTTTACGGAAGTTTCGCCCCCGACATTTTGCCCCCGAACATTTTGCCCCTCGGATGTTTCGCCCCTGGGAGGGTAAATGGCCTTTTTTTTGTCGCTCTGTTTAATTTAATAATAGTGAATTTGGGTAAACGACGTAAACACAACACTTAAAACATAAAATTTACGTCATCAAAGTCTTTTAAGTGATGTTCGTCTGCTAAATTGTACTTAAAAAATAGCGGCAGCGTCGATGCTTAAAACTACCAACGTAAAATTTGGCGCATGCGCGTGTCGCTACCTTATGTCCGAATTTTAAAAGCGGAGTCGGCAAAGATATAGCCTAAAACACATCGATTTGTAGGACACTAGTGTTTTTTTTAAATTAATATCATTTTTTTTATTAGATGGTAAAGTGAATTTCCAGATATTTAGAAATTTGAGCTAGTCCCCAAACAGAAATTTATCAAATATTCAACTGTTTAGAACATGCCGTGAAAACATAGGCTGCCCCCCCATATAATGCTGCACCTCGAAGTACAGGTGTCATGCAGAGCATACGTGGTTATAGGAGTAATGAATTATTCTGCAATCTTAATAATTTTAATAAAATAAAAGAAACACAAACATTAAGCAAGACTCACATAAAAAGTGCATACATACTAAAATTCGAAATTGTAGGCTATGCCTTTCAGAAAGTCTATTAAATTTCTATCGTTGATGTCCTCCACAATGCGTAGAATTCTTGCCGAAATTGCTGAATTTTCACCTTACCTATTCCTTGAAACACTCAGAAAAAGGTCCGAACGAACAATGCTGTTTTTCTAGGTAAAAACAGAATAACAAAAAAAAAACCGGCCAAAATAAGGTAAAAATCAAGGGCTGGCATTGACTCAAGGGTCAGTTGGCACAAGCCCTTGATTTTTACCTTACCTAAAACAGAATAACAAAAAAAAAAACAGCCATTTGTCCTCTCAGGGGCGAAACATCCGAAGGGCGAAATGTTCGGGGGGGGGGGGGGGGCGAAAGCTCCGGGGACGAAATGTCGGGGGCGAACGTTCCAGATCCCGTCGGAAGCACACAGGGCAGGGGAAGACCGAAGCAGGCGTGGGAGCAGGTTGTCAATAACGCTAGAACCCACAGACCCGACCATGCTACAAGGAGAAAAATGAGTATGATGATGTGTAGTAAAACAAGACCCCACCTCGCTGGAGTAGTAGGTAGCGTGCTTGGTAACTGCGTCAGGGGTTTCAAGGTTCGATAGTGGGCCGAAGTGTGTTGGCATCGTTCGAGCGAGACCGCCCTCTGGGCGACTGCATCCATCGCTAATGCGGACTATATTTGAGGTGCGGATTCTGCGTTAATCCTTGTGTCCATTCACAGGAACAAAATAGGTACCCGAACCTGCCATAGGCGGGATAAGAGAAGTTGCAGTAGTAAAACAAGATATTAACTTTTTATATCCTTCATATAGCACAACTGGCACAGATTCGTCAAAGCAGTTTCGCTCGCATTTTGTGTGACAACTCTGATATTGCCCAAATTCAGCCATTAGCCCTACTGAAGCCTTCTCAGTGGTAAGAACTCTTTAGTAGAATACGTTGTCACTTCATTTTACATACCTTCGATTTTATTGATGAGTGTGTGGATGTGTAGGAATCCTCAGTTACCGTGCAACAGTACGATGATACCAAAGATAAATTTCCGACCTTGGAAAAATGAGCCTGTATGGCAATGAAACTAGACTGGTGTCAATGGAGGGAATGTTGCAAAACGGGAAAAGTGCTTTGTAGAAGTGAATTGTTGATGACATAGGCTGATAATAACGCATAATAAAACTTGGTTATACTTTATTACAGCATGTTTACATATGTCAGGGGAGCGGCTTAGGTGTTTTAGGGTCCTTCAACTACAATGGTTGTTAGAACCCCTTCCATTGCGTAGTTCTAACGAGCGGCTGTGTGGCGTTGAACACATCAATTCTCGTCTGATCACTGATGTTAAATAACGAAACCCCAGCTAGTATTAACATGGGTGGCCACATGGGAAAATTGGGTACTGCTAACACCCAGTAAGCGTCGTATTAGTTCAGTGTCTCTTGGAGTCTCTG
Organism: Trigoniulus corallinus; assembly: GCA_013389805.1. Taxonomy (NCBI): domain Eukaryota; kingdom Metazoa; phylum Arthropoda; class Diplopoda; order Spirobolida; family Trigoniulidae; genus Trigoniulus; species Trigoniulus corallinus. The sequence continues at coordinate 23,676,604 of JAAFCE010004209.1, read as the reverse complement.
CACTAGAACTATGTTGTGGACGGGACTCTAATAACCTTGCAGATGAAGTGCTGAAAAGCACCAACGAAACATCAAATTCGATGTTGGGTACTGGCTGCAGTTTGCTATGATATAGAATAAAGATGGTGGAATAACTGGAATTGCATTAGATACCGTACCTCTTGTCAACAGCGAACACGGTTTAGAATCTGAACGTGGTGAAGTACAGAGGCGTTGGAAGGTGAGGTTGTATGATAAGTGAATAGCTTGACTAAAGCAACTCGCAACCCTTTTTCTGCCACGGCAAGATCGGGTACCCATCATGTCCCTCTGAATGGGCACAAGGGTGATATATTGGACAGTGTTTGTCCGCCGCCGGTTGGCGACCAAAGCTGTAACCCTATGCTTATTAATCTATTTTTCGTTTCGTTGGTGTTTTAGGGCCCTTCAACTACAAGGTCATTAGAGCCCCGTCCACTGTGTACTTCTAATGCACTACACTAATGCGACGATGTTTGGGGATTATCAGTACCCAGTTTTCCTACTGCGTGTCCATTTTTCCCACAGTATGAAAGAACACAGTTTTCCCACTGTGTGTTCTTTCATACTAGCGGTGTGCTTTTCTTTCGGGAATTTCACCGACGCCAGGGGGCGAGCTACTACATCTGAAAATTTTACTTCATCTACCCATTCCACCCGTTGCATAGTAGAGATTAGTAGAGTTAGGTTGCAAATGCCATCACACACCATCCACAAGAAAGCGCACTCGGACCTCTCGCCCGAAAGAAGCAACCCACCTCGATCCAGTATCGAACCTAGAACTATTGACGCAGTTACCGAACGAGCTGCTCACTGCGCCACTGAGGCGGGCCAAGTGAAGAGCTGTAATCGGATTTGGAAATGGAGTATGGAAAGGGCTGACTCAAGTCTGTTGGTTACGTTATTTTAGGAGAGATGCTTAGTCAAGCGTATTTATTTCACTACTGAGGTGATAAAAGTCATGCGACACTCAGCATTTTTTTGACCTTGGCCATAATGAAGTCTAGAGAAGGTTTGAGCAACAGCAACATCCATCCTGTCTCATCACACACATGTTGCTTGCTAATCATCTGAAATAATGTTGTTATCCTTGAGGAAGAAAAGGATGACGTGCAATGGGATTGATGTCTCAGGTTCTTTAACAATTATTTAAGGCACACGTTGCCTTTCAATTCATACAATTCATTTGTTTTGGTGGCGAAAATTTCGGCAACGATGACGAAAGAGAAACGTCCTCGGCACGAACACTGTACGATTAGAGGTTGATTTGCCTACCTAACTTGTAGATAACTTAACCTTGTACTGTCATAAAGTTTGAGTGTCTTGACTTAAAAGTTTCAAAGGCAAATTGCTAAATTATAACTTACCTTTCAGTACGGGAAAGAGACCTGCCTCAGACACGCGGTGGTTACCACGGTTGGTAACAGCATCAGTAGTTCTAGGTGCAATACTGGACCAAAGTCGGTTGGCGTGTTTTGGGCGAGAGAGAGAGAGAGAGAGAGAGAGAGAGAGAGGGAGGGAGGGAGAGAGAGAGAGAGGGAGAGAGAGGGAGAGAGGGAGAGAGAGAGAGAGAGAGAGGGAGGGAGGGAGAGAGGGAGGGAGAGAGAGAGAGAGAGAGAGGCCCCCAGTGCGCCTTCTTTCAGACGACAAGTAAAAGCGAGGTCTGAACACAAGGGTGAATATTTTACAGCGTTTTACTGCAGCCGGTTGTCAACCAAAGCTACAACCCCTATGCTTATTTATGCACCAGGGGCAGAGCTCCTAAACTGGAAGTTTCGTCTCATTAACCCCGTTGTGTAGTAGAGAGGGTTCTTTGCCATGCAGATGGCATCGTAACTACACGGGACCTCGGTTTACTCCTCTCCCGAAGGAAGGCGCACTCGGGGCATTTCTCTAGCCCGAAAGAAGCCAAGTCCCGTGATGTAGCTGTGAAGTACAGTAGAGTTCTGCTATAGCGAACCCGTTAATAACGAACTCTTGGTTATAACGTAATGTATTTCAACAATGAAAGTTTCCCAGTGAAATCTTTCACCTGTTATAACGAACCGTTTTTAGTACATTTTCCTGGTTCGTTACAACCAGACTTTATTATACCATGTGATCAAATTTGACCCGTACTGGTCCATTTAAACTACCCCTATTGTGGCCAAGTTGCGTTGGATTGTGTGGCCAAGTTGCATTGGACACACCAGTTCCCGTTAGATCACTGAAGTTAAGCAACGCACACCCACGTCAAAACCAACTTGGGTGGTTGGTAAAGAACGTTGGGTGCTGCAAATTAACCCTTGTCCTTTCACCTACCTCATCATCTCCCGTGGGCAGCCTCCTATGGGGTTGACCTGTTATGGCTGCCTGGCTTACACCCCAACCCACAAACTAATCCAAACTGAATGGGTAAATTTTTTTCTCTAAGTTAGTACAACCTTCTTTGACATTTGTATGAAGTTTGAGCAGGATTAGCAGCCTTTGTTTAAGGTGCAAAAAGTTTGTCTGGCGATTTTTTTACAATGGAAAAAAATTGAACAAAGAGTTTGCTTGAAATGTTGTTTCCAATGGAATTACAGATGATTTAATTAGGATGATTGAATGAAAAGTCAATCATCCTAAAATTCGCCTATTTTTGGCTCGGCTATATTTGGCTCCCTATGACTTCTTCCTATTTCCAAAATTCAAATACCCGCTCTGGGGAATGCACCATGAGGCGATTGGGGCCATAAAAACATCGTCAAAGGAACTAAGGGTCATCCTGGCTGAGGCCTATAAGAAGTGTATGGAAAATTGGATTATCCGTTGGCATGCTTGTACTGGCTCAAAAGGAGCCTATTTTGAGGGCGATAATAAAGATTTGTATTAAAATACATAAAAACGTTGTTTTTATTAACCAGTCTGGGTCAAATTTGATGTGATGGTATATTAGTTCCAAAGTGCAAGAACTAAAATTATATCCTTAAGCCAGTCTTTGAACCAAGAACAGGAAAATATTCGAGGGCACTATGGTTCAAATTATCAAATGTCAGGGTTTCATGGACTTACTGAGTACAGGAGGGGGCGACTGCATTTCGTTGAACACACCAGTTCTTGTCTGATCACTGCAGTTAAGCAATGCAACCCCAGCTAGTACTAACATGGGTGGCCACTTGGGAAAACTGAGTGCTGGTGGAACTTTGTAGTTGAAGGGCCCTAAACACCAGCAAATCGAAGAAATCTAAAAGCAGGATTATAATAAAGTATTTGATCCTTGTTGGTTCAATGAATCACAAACGAGAACTGCCACATATCTTTTAGGGCAATTATGCTCGTACAGTCTATCCAACCCAGGAATGCATTTGAGGTTGGTTGATTTTCTTTAAAATAGGGGATATGGCCTTCTAATTAGGGGGAAAAGGGAAGTGAAGGTGTTGAAAAGAAGACTATCAAAGTAAACCAGTAAGGGGTATCGCGTGTTGTTTAAGTCAGTTGCCCATTTCAGTCAGTTTATGAAAGTATTGATCAGTCATCTCAAGAGTTTAAATACAAATGATTAGGGATGCACCTCGGTGGTGCAGTGGGTTGCATGCTCAGTAACTGCATTGGTAGTTCTATGTTAGAAACTGTAGTAAGGTGGGTTTACTTCTTTCTGGTGGGAAGAAGTACCAAGGGCACCTTCCTTCAGATAACAAGTAAAACCAAGATCCCATGTGGTGTATGATGGCATTTGCTGAATGAACTGGCTGAATCAATTGACAGAATGACCTGCAGTCGACTTCTATGATGAGGGGTTGTCAAAATCATCTCTGGTCAAGAAGGAAGCACGACAAAAGGGCGTGCCAAAAACGGCGCATGACAGTTGGGCGCTGTGGCAAAAAGGTGCTGCGACAAAAAGATGCAGCACAAACAGGGCGTTGCAAAAATGGGCGACCAGGAAATAAGGGCGCTTAATGTGTGGGCAATTATGTGATGTATTATATATAATGAATAATGATTTCATCATCGTCATCATACCTTTATTCTGCTTGTGGCGGGGTCGGGTCTCCGGGTTCTAGCCCCCCAGGAGTGGAAGGCAAGAATCTGCAGACCCGACCCTGCCACAGGTGGGTTAAGGGCATGATGATGATGTTCTCTATTTGCTACTTTAATCAACTATTCATTATGAATAATAATTTATTTTTACTCACAAAATTAAATGATGCTTGCACCTGACCAACAGGCAACTTTTTTTCGTGTTATTGTGATGCTAAAGTGTGCCCTTTTGTCTCTACACCTTTTTTCCAATGCATGCTTTTGTCACTGCGCCCTTTTGTCATCACGCCCTTTTAGCGCTGTGCCGTTTTTTCGTTGCACCCTCTTTGCAGCACCCTTTTTTCGTTTGTCCTTTTGTGGTGCACATTTTTGTCATGTAATCGGTCAAGAAACATTACTTATGAGGGGTGGGGATTACATCAAAAAATAGCTAAATGCAGAAATAAATTCTTTTTGAAAAACCTTATTTGTGTTTACTTTTAAGCCAGAATGGTTCTTCAGAATTCAAATATGATATCCATATTCCCCTATCACACATGGTTTCCAAGAGATAGGCATTTATAATTTGAAGCATTTTAATACTTTCTACATTCATAAGTACATAATGTTCATGCATTCTGACTCACTTAGAAAGTGAGAAATGACGATTTTCTTTAAGGTTCAACAATAACCGGCCAGCATATTCGGATTCCATTTGCCTAGATACCTCTTTTTCATAGATGAAATGTACCACAAGCTCATTGCTCACTGGGAAGAAGATTAGTTGTGAGCACAGGAAGTGTACTTTTAAGGACATATTACAATTCAAATCTTTGAAAGATGCTATAAGATTGCTGAAAATATCATGGCAATTTTCTGACTTTCAATTCCCCCCCCCCCCCCCCAAATAAAAAAACTGTTGGTATCTTTTATGAATGCCTGCCAAGCTTCTTTCTCTGGTGGATTTAATAGTCCTTCATACTTTTCATCATGCATTAGTGATCATGTTTGTGGGCCTAAAAATATTCCTTCTTCAATTTTTGCATCACTAATTTTAGGAAACTTCTGTTTTAAGTACATGAAACCAGGAGTATCGTCCATGGCTTTGATGAAATTCTCCATTAATCCTAGTTTGATTTGTAATGGAGGTAAATACATATTTTTAGGATTACACAATGTGTCGTGTTTCACATTTTTCTGTCCAGGAATGAATGATTCACGTTTAGGCCATTCTTTTCTAATGTAGTGGCTTTTTTCCGTCCTTACTATCCCATTCACATAAAAAACAACAGAACTTTGATAGCCCAGCTGCAGACCAAGAATAAGTGCAATAACATTCAAATTACCACAAATATTTCATTCATACACTGCATATTGTAGCTTTTTAAACAAATTTAAAGTTTTCACATGTTTCGTTTCAGTGATGGATTTAACACTTGAGAGGCCCCAGGCGCAATTCAATTTTGAGGCCCACCTTCTAAATATTTTGCTAGTCCTAAGCCATACAATGTGCATTCTACTGTTGTTGTTTTTTGGTGATTTAGGGCCCTTCAATTACAAAGGTCATACCCTTGTGATTCATTTTATATCTAACTTATTATTTTAGACTTGTGTATTGTAGTCATATACTTTAGTAGTTGGAATTTTTTATTCTACCTCTCCCTATTGGGAGTGTTGGTTTTATCAATTTGTTTTAACTTATTATTCTAATCATTGCTAAATGGCTCCAATTGGTATCTGCACCCTGTGTATAAAGGATGTGCAGTCTCAATCAGCTTCCATCAAATGTATAATCTGTGGCCATAGAACACATTCAGATTGTCTTAAGGTAGGCCCAGTTGAATTATCTTTACTTGTATCGACCTTTAAATGTTCTTTATGTCTCTTGAATCCTGATGACAATTCTTCAATTAAACCTGTGAGCACAAAATCTAAACAACTGACCTTGGATAATGAACAGAGTCATCCTTCAGAGAAATATTTATCTAATTTGTCTACTTTGGTTCCTGTATTGGAAAAATTGGTGGAAAACTTGCAGCCTCTGGTTGATCTAACTCAGATGCTGAAAGAATTCTTATCAAGAAATTGTAACTTGACAGCTGAATTAGCTGATTTCAAACTGAACTTAAAGCTGACTTAAAGGCTGAAATGCTGGCTCTTAAGACAGAACTTAAAACAGAGTTAAAAAATTTGTGTCAAGAGTCTTCAATTAATGCACCTGCCCAATCTGGCAAGCCTTCGTATGCCTCTGTAGTTAGCAAGTCTGGTAAATCTAATAGAATTCTCAGGTCTGCATCTCATAGTAGTAATAAAGTGACACCATATTCTCCAGTTATATTATCTGACTGTTCCAAACCGATGTCGACCTCTCCTGTCGCCTCAGATAAGTGGAGTAATTCAAACCGTCCACTAAGTAAAGTGCCACTAACTCAAGCCATGGGTGAGGCTTCATCTTTTGTAATAGTGCCACGTGCAGAAATTTTCAGGCTATTTCAGACCCATTTTGACCCTTCAACAGACTGTCAAGCGCTTAGAAGTTTTCTTACAATGAGAAATGTCCCAGAGGATCTGACTATCCAGAGACCTCATTTTTAATTCAGGGCAATTTGAGCCTTGAACAAACTGGCTTCTATTTCCTTGTGGCCAAATGGTGCCCTATTTAAGCCCTATAAGGGCCCCCTACATTTCTCTATGATTTTAGAAACTCTTCTACCTAGCTCTCATGGTGAAAACTTGTCCACTTCTAATAATGCAAATAGCACAGGAGAGGAGTGCTTACTTGCCAATGTATCATAATAACCTTAAATTTAAAGACCTTTCCACTTCAGATCTATTACCAGAATGTTGGTGGACTCAGATCCAAGGGTGATGACTTTTTGGCAAATGTGGTACTTTCAAATTATCATTTAGTAATTTTGACTGAGTCCTGGTTATCCCCTGAGCTGGATTCTGCAAATTATTTTCCGCCATATTTCCATGTTATTAGGAAGGACAAACCCCATCAATATCGAGGGGGTGGTATAGTGGTTGCTTGTAACACTCAGTTATTGAATTTTAAGATGCTGGAATGGAACGATTTTTTAATTTCTGATCAATGGTTTGCAGTTCAAATAGCTGGGGGGACAGATTTACCACCCCTAACTATTATTGTATGCTATTTTTCTCCATCATTACCATCCTCTACATTTACTGATTTGGTGGACAACCTTGATATTGCACTATCATCTCACTCTCAGGTTATCATTCTTGGGGACTTTAACGTCCCCTTAATAAATTGGGGTGTGTATCCTCCCATTTACCTAGGCACTTTACATAAATCCAAAGCATTGTCTACTACTGCATTCGTTACTACCTTAAAATATTCACAGATTAACTTTATCCAGAACAAGAATGGACGTCTTCTGGATATGTGCTTTACTGACATTACTTGTCATGTATCAGAAGCATTGCCTCTATCAAGACTGGACTGCCATCATCCTGCTCTAATGATTGATACAGACCTTCAAATCTGTGGTACCAAGACATCACCATCCTATTATAGGTGTTGGCATAAGGGTGACTATATAAATATGTATGCCTACTTATCACAGATAAAGTGGGACCACATTTCTGATTCCAACTCAGTTGTCAAAGCGGTTGACTTTTATAATCAGACTCTGCAGGAGGCAATAACGAAATTCGTTCCACTTAAGAAAATTAAAAGGCAATCTGCTAATCTCCCATTTTGGTTCAGTAATGAGATAATAGGCTTATTGGGGGAAAAGCGGAAGGCCTTTAATTTAAATAAGAGAAGTCCCTCCCTTGCTCACTATCAAAATTTTGTGAAGTGTAGTTCTCAGGTTAAACACCTTATTTTAAGGGATAGGGAACGATTCCTTAACTTTTTAACAACAAAGGTAAACTCTCCTAAATTTTTTTGGCAAAATTATAAGAAATTTTCAGCAAAGTGCACTCCAGAAATATCCTTGCGGTACCAAAATATATATACTTCAAATCCAGAGGAGGTTTGTCATATATTGAGTGAAACTTTCCAGTCTTTATCTCAATCTAATCAATCTACTCCAATTGGTGGTTCCTATCCATATTCGTTACCATTTTCATCAGACAGCTTGGTTATTTCTTCTGTTTCAAAGGCTGATGTTCTTTGGGCATTAGGTAGGTTAAAGCCAACCTTCTCAACTGGTCCCGATGTTCTACCTTCAGCTGTGTTGAAGGCTTTTAAAGATATTCTTGCACCAGTGCTTGCAAGGTTATTCACATGGTGTCTGTCCTCTGGAACAATGCCAGGTATATGGAAGACAGCCTATGTCCAGCCAATTTTTAAAGCTGGCTCTAAAACCAGTCCATCAAATTATCTACCAATATCTTTGATTGCTCCAACTGCCAAGGTGTTGGAGATTATTCTGCACTCAAAAATATGGAGTTGGAGCAAAAGCTTTTTGGCCATGCAGCAGCATGGCTTTTTCCTCCAGCGTTCTACTGAGACAAATCTATTGATGCACATTTTGGCTATCCGATCTGCATTTTATAAACACCTGCAATATGATTCCATATATCTTGATCTTACTAGAGCATTTGACAGCGTCCCAATTCCAGTTTTACTTTGGAAGCTGTCATGTTATGGTGCATCCTCCTCTGTGTGTAATTTTCTGGGAAACTATCTCACTGACCACACAAATATTGTAAAGCTTGGTTCTTATATTAGTAAATCATCTTTTCAGCAATCACTAGGGGTACCCCAGGGGTCCACCCTAAGCCCATTATTGTTTTCCATTTTTATGAATGATTTGTTTCCTGTTATTCCAAAAATGCTGAACCCTCTTGCATTTGCAGATGATTTTAAAGTTTCCAAGCCTATTTCACAGCCAGGGGATGTTGTTGAATTACAGGATGGTCTGAACCTCATTGAGCGGTGGTTAGCAGCTAATAACTTGCGTATAAAATTTAATAAGACATACATAATAACGTTCAGTTGGGTCAGGAACCCTGTACTTAACCAATATTATTCATTAGATGGAACTCCTCTCCTTCGAACTACAGTTATAAAAGACTTGGGTATCCTATTAGATTCCAAGCTTACCTTTAGTACACATTTACATCATCTATACTTGGATATAAAGGGTCGTATTGCAGTGATAAGAAACTTGGGTAACACATTTCGTCATCCTGAACTACATTGTCATTTGTTTGCTGTCTTGGTGAGACCTAAATTGATATATGGAATTAACTGTTGGGGTACTTGTGGACCTTCTTTATTACTTAAGGTTTGAAAATTGCATGACAGGTATGTACAGTATCTTACATTATTGACCAAACCTCAAAACAGAATGCCATAACTAGAACGGGCATATCAAAGTTAATTACTGGTCATCGATTTAGGGGTTATTTGCCTTTGGATGCTTTAATAGTCTTATCCAGGTTAAAGCTTTTGCATTGACTCCTCACTCTTATTGTCTCAACTTTATTTCCACATCCCTGGATGGTGGACACGTTCACTAGCTCTTTTTAGTGCACCACCTGGCTCAAAGTTTTCCATTCATATGGCTCAAAGGGATTTTAATGATCTTGATTTAACCTTGGATGAATTAATGTTATCATCCAAGGTGTTCACAAAGGTTGTCTCTCTTCTTCTCGTTCAACATTAATATGCCCTTATAATGGCCCACACCACAGTCCAACAATCCTTTTCCTGCATTAGCCCGTGATCAGCCCCCCTAGGGTTCGCCTGTTAGGGCTGGTTCGCCATATCCACAACCCAATGGATGCAGTTCCAGTTAAAGACATTAGAGCCCCGTCCACAGCATAGTTTTGATGCAGAGATTGCACAGACACTATACTAATGTGACGATTTTTGGGTATTAGTAGTACCCAGTTTTCCCAAGCGGCCACCCATGTCAGTACTAGCTGGGGTTGTGCTGCTTAACTTCAGTGATCAGACGAGAACTGGTGTGTCCAACGCAATTCGCCGCTCCCATGCATTCTAATGCACGTTTATTACTCTGGCAAGCACTTTACACGTCAGGCATTGTAAAATTAAAAAAATATTGTACTTCAAAATCCTTTACAACATGCATCTCAAAAATGCAGCCTGCGATGGTGTCTCGTGTGGCACATTAGGCAAAAATGACGGGAAACGTATTTTACATTAAATATGTTTAAATCCTATGTGAAACGTTATCCTATATAAAGCTAATCCTATATAGCCCTTATAGATATACTGTAGGTAGTTTACACACAGGTCATAGTGCATGTGGGCTGCAGAAAGTTCACAGTTGTGCAATATAGCCCTTCAATAGAGTGAATTTGAGACCATTCCTTTAGAACTTCATTGTAAATTGCACTTCTCTGTGATAAATTTAAAATTAATGCACATCACAAACAAAGTTATGCACGTTTATGGAAATATTTTGCTCTTCTGCTCTTGATGCCCACCTAGTGCCACTATTTATAAATATATGTGTTCACTGAGTAGATCGTGAGGATCACACATATAAATTTAGAATGAAATCAAAGTATTTTAATGCACCAGAACATAATTCTGCAACACATCTTCCTATTAAATTTAAGGTATTAGATAAAATATTTTTTTTTTCATTTTGAGAGGTGAAGTTTGAGATCCCCTTGTTTATGAGTCCCCAGGCACACACCTCATGTGCTTGTGCAGAAATCCACCCCTGTTCTTTCATACTAGCAGAGTAAGCCACAGGTACTGATTGGAATTTATTGCTGTTATGCAGAAATATAGCTTTTAAACCTACTTTAGAGGAATCAATGAACAAGCGCCATTCTGTTGGTTTCTGTTAAATACTAAATATCTCCATAAGAAAAGAAATGTTATTGCAATACACTAAGCCATTTTCTTCAGAAAAATAATCCTTAAATTGAGAATGGCGATTATGATAAATACATACCTTTGTATTCTTTTGAAGAACATTCATCCTTTTAGCCAGGAATCAAGAATTTCAGATTACTTTTTTGCATAACTTCAAATCTCGAATGAGATCATTAGGTTCTTCTTGAGCCAATAAATAAAACTCTGATTAGCAGCTTGGTTAAAAAGTTGTATCATGAAAATCTGTTTCTTTTTCTCCCATAATCCATCAGAATCTGGGCTCTCTTCATCTAATGTCACATGCCACCCTGGGACTTTCGCATGGGAAATTCATCACAGTGTGAAACTGGTCTCATCGCAGACTGCAAGTTAGGTTACAGCACTGTATGTTTTGATTTTGACATAATTCCTTTAATGTTTGTTAAGCAGAAATAATAGTCAGAGCAGTGATCTTTGGGTTCCCACCAAATTGTAGGGATAGCAAATGGAATACTGTGTGTACCATTTTTCCATGCAGTGAGAAGCCTAGAACGTGATAAACAACAGATATGTGGGGCCAAGGACCTTCTTTTGTCCTCCACTTTTTTTAGTGGAGTAAGGTTTCACCATATAACAAAAGATGTGAGGATGATTTAAACAAACTCTAGGCATTTTGTAACTGATGACTAATTAAAATAAATAAATTTGCAAATATGTGATCTGAGCGTGATGATATCTAGTTTATCATCGCATAAACAACACCAATTTTCACACTGATATATTAGATAAAATGAATGTTTCGTTTTAAGGTTTTTCTCTAGTGGCTAATTTTCCACATGTGATTTGGAATAGGTCATACACCATGCAATACTATAAACAACAGAGCATTAATTTTCCTGCCAAAGTTTCTATTTTGGTTGTATAATGCGATGTTGGAACAAGTAGGGTAAGCCAGCATCCCCCACAGACAACCCAGCCTATATACCTGTGGGTTTCACACACCTGGCTAGGGTGCAACCATTAAGAATGAAAGTATCGCGTATCACGGGTAAGGATGATGTTGGGCGCCACAAAAATAATCAGACACGTTTTTGGTGTAACAAGACAAAAAGATAAACGGGTTTTTTATTCCAAGACGATTGCAGATTCACTGTGTAAAACGCATGACTGTTTTCTGGTCGAAGAGTAAAAATCTGAAAATGCATGTCTTACTCTCTGAACATGAATAATCACTCACTAAATCTAGAATAATCTTTTTACCCCCAAAACATACCCTGGTGACATCACATCCTGAGGTCCTTGACTGTGGTTGGGTTCCTGTGACCAAAGGGTACCCATGACTCACAGCCAAGGGACAGCTCAGGATGTCCCCACAAAAGGTCTTACAATTTAGGCAGAGGCCCTATTGTTGTCCACAGGATGGGATGACAATAGGACCTAACAGAAACAATGATTTTGTACATTGCTATTTAGTGTGCATTGCAGGGGTGTATGTCTTTGGGGGGGGCAGAGGAGTGTGAGGGATCATGTCCTTACATCACCCCCCTGCTAGTGATTGAGCTGGGGACAATCACGAGTATCCAGCTTGATACCGCTCCGGAAACCTGACCCGACGTCCGGATCTGGTGTGGAGGGGCCTGTTGGAATCTTGGGTAGGTGCTGGTGGAGGCTGTGGTGGTGGTGGTGCAGAAGGCTCATGCTGTGGTCCTGGTGGCACATGTGGCACCACTATGGTGAAGCCAGGTGGCTCTTCTTCTGTTACATGGCATGGCTCATTGTCAGCCTCAATATATGCAGGCTTCAGTCGGTCTATAGAGACAGTTGTGTGTCTCCCATGGATGTTGATCACAAATGTCTTGCTAGACCTACTGACAACCTGGAATGGTCCATCATATGGGTGCTGCAAGGGCGTCTTCACCCCATCATGATGGATGAAGACATGGCTGGTAGTGGAGAGGTCCTTGAAGATGAAGGGCTTCTGCTGACCATGGTGCTTGGGGTCAGCAGGCTGCAAATCCTGGAATTGCAGCTTCAGGTCCCTCATGAAGCTGTGGTGGTTGACGTCTTCATCTGTAGCCGGTGCAGCTGAAAGGAACTTGCCAGGCAGTTGCAGAGGCTGGCCATAGACCATCTCTGCTGCTGTGGCTTTTATGTCTTCCTTCCAATCTGCCCTGATACCGAGAAGGACGAGCAGAAGGCACTCAGTCCAGCAGGTTTGGTAACAATGGATGGCTGCTTTGAGTTGGCGGTGAAGACGTTCCACCATGCCGTTTGCTGCTGGGTGGTAGGCTGTAGTATGCAGGTGAGTCGAACCAATTAGGCAGTTGAGCTGCCTGAAAAGGTTGGACTCAAATTGCCTACCTTGGTCTGTGGTTATGCGAAGTGGCACTCCAAAGCAGGAAATCCAATGATGGAGGAATGCCCGGGCGATGGTTTCCGCTTCCTGGTTCGGTAATGGCACTGCCTCTGGCCACTGTGAGAAGCGATCGATCATGGTCAGACAGTAACGGTGACCCTCAGAGTCAGGCATGACAATGAGGTCCAGGTGGACATGATCAAATTGCTGGGATGGTGGAGCAAATGTGCCGACAGGTGAAGAGACGTGTCTAGAGGTTTTTCACTGCTGGCAGGCAAGACAGTTCTGTGCCCAGTGATGGCACTCTGCCTTGACTGATGGCCAAACAAACCTCTGAGTGACAAGCTTCACTGTCGCTGTTGCTCCAGGGTGAGCCAGTTGGTGGACAGAGTTGAACACCTGCCTTCAGAAGGGCTGAGTGAGGAAGGGCCAGGGCCGAGATGTTGAGACATCTCAGTAGATCGTGATGTCTGACCCAGGAATGCTGACTCTGGTTAGCTTCAAGGAAGAGCTGCTGTCATGTAGCAGCTGCTGCAGTTCAGCATCTGCTTCCTGTGAGGCTGCCAGGTCATCATAATGGATGGCCTCCTCGATGACCTCTACCCGAGACAGGGTGTCTGCCACAATGTACTCCTTACAAGGAAGGTAGCGGATGTCCGTGGTGAACTGCGAGATGAAGTCCAGGTACCGGAACTGTCAGGGTGACACTTGGTCCTTTTTGCGGCAGAAGGCATAAGTCAGGGGTTTGTGGTCTGTGTAGACCACAAACTGCTTTGCCTCCACCATGTGGCAAAAATGTTTTATCACCAAGTAGATGGCCAAGAGTTCCCGATCGAAGGCACCATACTTCATCCCGGCAGATGAAAGCTTCTTGGAGAAGAAGCTGAGGGGTTGCCAGGCGCCATCAACCCACTGCTGTAGCGAAGCACCAACCACGAAGTCTGAGGCGTCCGTAAACATCACAAGGGGTGCGTCACACTTGGGATGGGCTAACAGGGCTGCCTGTGCCAGGCTGTCCTTGCAGCATTGAAAGGCTGCAATTGCCTCTGTGGTCCAGTTGACAGGTGACTTCCCCTTGACGTTGTCGCCTAACAGGGAATAGAGGGGTGCTTGCACTTCAGCCGCCTTGGGTATGAACCTTCTGTAAAGGTTCAACATACCCAAGAATCGGCATAGTTCACTGACCAGGGCTGGGTGGGGGAATGCTTGGATAGCATCCACCTTCTCAGGGAGGGGCTTTGTGCCTTCACCTGACACCGAGTAACCGAGGAACTTCACCTCTGGCTGACCAAACATGCACTTGCTAGGATTGATTACAATCCCATGGGCAGCCAGTCGCTCAAAGAGTATTCTCAGGTGCACAAGGTGCTCCTCGGTTGACGTTGAACCTACGAGCAGGTCATCGATGTAGGTGTAGATGAAGTCGAGGCCACACAACACTTCGTCCATGAAATGCTGAAACGTTTGTGCGGCATTATGTAGCCCGAAAGTCATGAAGGGAAATTCAAATAGCCCAAACGGTGTAGTTATGGCCGTTTTGGGGATGTCATCCTCAGCCACTGGTATCTGATTGAATGCGTGCACCAAATCAATTGTGGAAAATATAGTCTTACCATGGAGGGCCTGGGCAAAGTCCTGAATGTGGTGCACAGGGTAGACGTCCGGCTCTGTGATGCCATTCAGGCTGCGGTAGTCACCACAGGCTCTCCAGGTGTTGTTTTTCTTTGGGACCAAGTATAGCGGAGAAGCCCAGGAGCTGTCAGATGGCCTTGCAAGACCCAGGTGCACCATGGCCTCGAACTCCTGCTTGGCTATCTGAAGCTTTTCTGGGGCAAGTCGCCGTGGCTTCTGTGACACTGGTGGTCCTGGCTTCGTGACGATGTGGTGCTTCGTGTTGTGCTGCAGTGGTAGTTGCACACCGTTTGGCCAGGTGATAGTTGGGAACTCGGCCAATAGCTCATGGAATGGTGACGAGCCATTGATGGTTCTGATGCTGAGCTTCTCATACACAGCCAGTTCTCCTCGCTGGGTCAACTTAGTTGTGGAGTCCAGGAGCTGGCTGTTTTTAAGGTCTGGTAGGAGACCATAGTGTGAGAGGAAGTCAGCACCTAGGATCGGCCTGGAGACGTCAGCGATGACGAATCTCCAGGTAAAGTCCCGACGGAGACCTAGGTTGAGAGTCATGGTTACCATTCCATAGGTGGCTATCGGTGTGCCGTTCGCTGCAGCCAACACATAACGAGATTGCTGGTGGGGGCCCTTGAGGAGAGTCCGAGGGAACACACACAGATTAGCTCCAGTATCCACCAGGAAGCGCGTTTTGGAGGTCCTGTCCCAAATGAAGAGACGGTGGGACTTGGGTGGGTGGGCATCGTCAGCCGCCATTAACGACTGCCCAGGCCGTTTCCCGACCCCCAGTCACAAGGGCGGGTACACTTGGTGGCTGCCTCCTTGAACCGCCAATGGTACCAGCACGTACCTGGTGGTCGTCGGTCTGTGGAGCGGGAGCGGGCTCGGGACCGTGAATGTGAGTGGGTCCTGGTTCTCCCAGAAACTGCCAACACCTCACTTAATGAAGCAAGCTGCTGCTTAACCTTGATCAGCTCCAACGTCAGCTGTTGCAGTTGTGCTGCAAGCTGTGTGTTAGGGCTGTCATCTGGGCAGGCTGTGGGCTGAGCTGTTGGTGCACTGGTTGGTGGTAGCAGTGCAAATACAACATCAGCCAGTTCTGCAGCAGTAGTGAGGGGTTGGGAGCTCTGGGTAGCCATCATAGGCTTGAGCCTGTCAGGTAATCCCCGCATCCACAGGGAACGGAGCAGTTGGTCAGGGACACTAGAGCCAGTCAGGGCTTGAAGACGCCGGAGGTATTGTGAGGGTTTTTCATCACCCATCACAATAGTCTCCAAGAGGAGTCGCGTATTCTCGTCCTGGGACGAGCTGAGCCTCTTGATGAGCTCATGCCTGAGCCTGGGGTAGGAGTCATTGTCCACAGGCAACATGATAATGTCCCTGACCTCTAAGGCGACCTTAGTTGGGAGTGCACTGACCACCATGTTGTATTGTTTCAGGGGTTTCACTATCCGAGACTCCATGAATATGGCTTCCACTACGGCAAACCACATCTCAGTGTTGGTGGAATTAAAGTCAGGCAAGCGTGGCACAGGAGACACAGTAATGTTGTTGAGGGGCATAGCACCTTCTGCCATTTTGGCCACTTAAATGAGGGGTCACACACTTGCACCGCAAAACACCCTGACCGAAAATGCACTCACACACACAAGGAAAAAAAAATTAATGGCTAAAAAACAACAAAAACAAACAGAAAAAATAATTAATAGTTAAAAAAAAATAAGAACACATAAACAAAAAAATCGTAGCAGCGACGTGGAGGCGATCCCGCTATTGTTGGTCACTCCACAAGACCATTAATGAAAGGGAGAAAAAAAAATTTAGCTCTGGCGCGGTTACGATCCTGATACCGGGCGCACGCGATGACATCCGATAGCAAATGAGAGGGGGGGGGGGGGAACTTTGCAGAGAAAGAAAAACAAAAAAAAAAATTTGCAGAGAAAAAAGAAATTATCCGCTGGAATCGAACCCGTGTCCTTATGTTCGCGATATGCGCGATTACGCGAGAAGCGCAAAAAGAAGAAGAAAAAAAAATATGAGAAAAAAAATGAACAAAAAAAAATAGCAAAATATCGCCGGAATGGAACCCACGATGTGCGGTTACGCGATAAGAAGGCAACGAAAAAAAAATATTGAACCAAAAGAAAAAAAAGTGAAAAATAATATTTCGCTTACTGTAGTTGCGGCTGCAGTCCAATCACGTCCAGGTCACCAATATCGCGTATCACGGGTAAGGATGATGTTGGGTACCACAAAAATAATCAGACACGTTTTTGGTGTAACAAAACAAAAAGATAAACGGGTTTTTTTATTCCAAGACGATTGCAGATTCACTGTGTAAAACGCATGACTGTTTTCTGGTCGAAGAGTAAAAATCTGAAAATGCATGTCTTACTCTCTGAACATGAATATCACTCACAAAATCTAGAATAATCTTTTTACCCCCCAAAACATACCCTGGTGACATCACATCCTGAGGTCCTTGACTGTGGTTGGGTTCCTGTGACCAAAGGGTACCCATGACTCACAGCCAAGGGACAACTCAGGATGTCCCCACAAAAGGTCTTACAATTTAGGCAGAGGCCCTATTGTTGTCCACAGCATGTGATGACAATAGGACCTAACAGAAACAATGATTTTGTACATTGCTATTTAGTGTGCATTGCAGGGGTGTATGTCTTTGGGGGGGCAGAGGAGTGTGAGGGCTCGTGTCCCTACAAAAGTGATTTCTCTCCACTGCCAATTTGGCCTATCAGGGCTGCTTGCAGTATATTCAATTAGAATTAGAGTTAGTTGTTGGGCAGTGAGGAGGAGCCAAATAAATAAGAATGCAAGTAGCCGAGATACGAATGATGCAGTATTTACCCCAAGGGACATTGCAGAAAAAACGGGGGCAGAGTAGGTTGAGGTGGTATTTACACATAGTGAGGAGATGGAAGGAGGAGCTCGTTAAATGCACTCAGGGCAAGGAGAGACCGAAGTAGACGTGAGAACAGGTTGTCCAGAAAAATATGGTAGTGTAGGGGACGGGGACGCGGTGGGAGGAAGGCGGGAGTGGAGGCCTAGAACCCACAGACCCGACCCTGCCACTGGCAGGATAAGGGATAATGCCACAGACCTTCATCCTGTCTGCGACGGTTTTGGGTCTGCAGGTTCTTGTCCTCCACTCCCGCCTATCCCCCACCAGGTCCTCTCCACCCCGCACGCCTCCATGTCCTTCTTCACCAGCTGCTCCCACGTCTTTTTTGGCCTTCACATACTTCTCGTGCCCCCAATCACATGCAGTCCCATAAAGCAGTGCTCCAAAACCTTTTCACACCTATGGCACACCAATGTTCTTCCTAGAATTCTATGGCACATCAACAGCTAAAACATATAGCAATGGCATAGTTAGGGTGGGGTCGCGTCCCACTCCGTGCGCCAGGTATTTATGGGCGACCAAACTATGGTAGTTTCTTTTTTTTTTGTTCCTTGAGGAGGTGCAAAAAGAATTTCTTTCAGCTTTGGAGCATCAAATTTTTCACCGCCCTGGACAACATGAACTCCAATTTATTTTTCAGCTTTAGGGCTTCAAATTTTTATCCACCCAGAGCAACATGATCTCCAGCTATGCCACTGATATATAGATATTAATTTAATAAAGAAATTTTACAATAAATTTTAGAAGGCTAAAACGCGAATATTTCATTGCAAGTATCCTCGTTATTGTGTTTGATCTATCGAATCTATTGAAACGTTATTTAGTTAGAGAATTATCTTATTTGACTGTGGCCCCGCGTGTTTCGGCTCAAGGCACACCGGTTGCGGAGCACTGCCATAAAGGACCTAATAAGTTCCTCCTCCCCCTCCTCATCACATGCCCATACCACCTTATCTGCTGTTATCTCATTTTCTCTGTGGTGTTTCCTACCTCTAAGCTACTCCAAATTTAATCGTTAAAGATTCTGTCCACTTGTGATACCCCACTCATGTAGTGCAGCGGTCCCACAGGACTCCACTTGCCTGCCTCCACTTCAGCTATCCTGCATGAATACTATGAGTCACGTTGGAATCTATCTCCTCATTGCTCTGGAACACTGATCCCAAATATCAAAAACTTTGCACTACTGGTATCCCCTCACCTCCACAACGAATCTCACCCCTTGTCCCTAGCCAATATTTCTATGTTACTCTACTGGGTTGGGGATTAAGTCAAGCAGCCATAACTGGCCAAACCCTTGGGAGGCTGTTCACGGGAGAGGAGGAAGTAGGTGTAGGGAATGTAGGCGATGGGAAATTTGCAGCACCCAAAGTTCTCTAGCAACCACCCATGTTGGTACTAACGTGGGATTGCGTTGCTTAACTTCATTGATCTCACAAGAACTGCTGTGTCCAACGCAACTTGGCTGCACTAAATTTAAAAGCTAGGTTCTCTGTCTTCATGTTCGACTTAAGGCCGCCTCTTTCCATTGCAGGCTGTTTTGTGCATCCTCTTGAACTCCTCAAGCCTTCCCGCATCATCAGCAAATACCAGACACTGAGGGGCCCATTCCCCTATTCCCCATCAGCAGTTCATCCATTACTGGAGTGAAAAGATATGGGCTGAGTGCAGACCATTGATGCACACCCACCTGCACGTTGAGCAGTGTTTCCCCATGCTGTCACCCTAGCGATGGAACCGTCATACATATTTCATAGAACCATATTCAATGGGTAAGGTCCTATTTGCTTGATAGACAACAGAGGGTCATTTTCAAGGGTAGTGCATCTGAATGGAAAACAGTCACGTCAGGGGTCCCTCAGGGAAGTGTATTGGGTCCTTTGTTGTTTATTCTCTATGTGAACGACATAGGACTTGATATTAATTCCTTCCTTGAACTATTTGCATATGACATATGTGCTGCTCATGTATTAGATGTGGGTTATCATCCTGTGTGCAATTACAACAGGATATACAATTGGTGTGTAAAATGGATATTGCCATTAAGCCTGCAGAAGTATAGGATACTCACAATATCCAGATCTAGGAAGCTACTTGATTTTGACTATCACATAGGTGGAGTTAGGGTTGAGAGGGTTGTAAATCATAAACACCTTGGAGTTATCTTAAATAATCAAGGAAATTGGAAGGATCACATTGGTAAAGTTATTAGGAAGGCTGGTCAATTCCTCCGTCCGATTAGTAGGGTTCTTGGGGACAGCTCAACAGAGGTAAAAGAAACAGCATACATTTCAATGGTATGCCCAATTTTGGAGTATGGCAGTCCAATTTGGTTCCCCTTCAGGCAGGACTTATCTTGGGAGGTTGAAATGATCCAAATGAGGGCAGAAAGAATAGTAATCAACAGGTTTTCTCACAGGGAGAGTGTGTCTGCCATGATTAGGGAACTAGGGTGGGACACACTAAGCCAGAGGCATATATCTAGCAGCATTAGTCTGTTTATCAGACTGCTGCTGCTGGGATGTAATGGACCTCTGGCTGGAAGTGTGTCCCCTGCTCAGTATAAGGGGCGAAAGGATCATCCATATAAATTGAAAGAGATTAGGGCACAGACAGACTCATACTACTGGTCATTTTTGCCATGGGTCATTTGGCAATGGAATGGCCTTGGGGAGGATAGGGTGGAGGGCTTCATCAAAGGAAAGCTAGTCATTGCTAGTATTGTGAAGGGGGAGGCACCTGAATTATACTTAAGGGTTTTAGAAGTATTATGGTATCAGTAGAAGGATTGAGAGTTAGTCTCTCCACTGCCATATTGGCCAAAGAAAAGGCTGCTTGCATTGTAGTGAATTAGAATTAGAATATTCTGCACTATTCTAATATGGCCTTCATCAAGCCCTTTCTTTCTTAAAAGGCTCCATACTACCTGTCTACAGACACTATCATATGTATTCTGCAGATCAATGAATATTGCATGGAGGGTTTTCTTTGCTGATCTATGCTTCTCTATCATCTGTCTTAGAATAAAGATTGGCTCCATGGTGGACCTACCAGGCATAAACCCAAATTGATTTCCCTGGACACTAGTTTGGTGTCTGAGATGACATTCTATGACTCATTCCCACAACTTCATAGAATGGCTTATTGGCTTTATGCCCCTATATTTTCCACAGTCCTTGGCATCAACTTTGCCCTTCAACAGTGAAACTATCCAACCCTCCAGTCATGCAGATGGCATCCTGCCACCATTTGCTAGCTTATTGAAAAGCTTCCCTAGCCATGTAATTCTTGTGGTCCCCAAGTCACACCAGACATCCATGGGGCTCTTATCAGGGCCTACTGCTTTTTGACCTTTCATCTTTTGAAGGGCTCTGACTATTTCAGCCTCACTCTCCTGGCCCACTGCCTGTGGAGTGAGTGGGTTGCTGTCTGTGATCGTTGCAAAAGTTGCAGCAATTAAGAGGCTGTGGTAGTATTCTTCCCACCTTTTGATTACCTCTGCCAGTTGGAAATGAACCTACCAGTGGTATCCTTGACCACTATGGCAATGGTAACATCCTTACTAGTTCCATCCCTGGTCTTGACCAGTCTCTCCTTCCCTTGTCCCCAACATTCCGTTTAGAGCCTCATACTTCTGGTACTTGACCAGGGCAATGGTCCTCCTGACGTTTTCCTTACCTGAACATAATCTGTCTTTTAAACCTCATCCCCTATTTCCCTTCAAATATGGAAAGCCTCCTTCTCTAGTTTGATGGCAGCTTCCACCTCCTCATTCCACCACCTACTCAACCCATGCCAAACAGTGCCTCTTACACATCTCCTAATTTTCCTAGCAACCCTGTCCCACATGGCATTGGCTGACCCATCCCAATCTCAGTCGACTTGGCTGAGAGTCTCCTGCCTGAATTCATCTATCTTGGTGGGTAACTTCCACTACCTAATGACTGATTCTTCTTTCCAGGTATGTTTCCTAACTACCCCCCTTCATTAGAAATTCTATCATGAGCAGCTTATGGCCACTTTTCTTCAGAAAATCCTCACTTGGTAGTGACCTGCAATCTTGGATCTCAGCCCTGTGCTGTTCCTTAACCATGAAAAGGTCTATTTGGGACCTTCCCTGTGGTGAGTGTAAAGTGATTAGGTGCTTTAACCTCTTCTTGAACCATGTATTGGCTAATGTAAGGCCATGTGCTCTTGCTATCTCAAGGACTTTCTGCCCCTAAGGGTTGATTGGCTGATACCACATGGAAGGTTTGGGATATGAGGAGGTACCCCTGTACCACCTCATGAGAGTCATTCCAATAACCTGTTGTGTCACCCAGGCCTGGGTGGGGTCATAGCCACTTATAAGGTGGACCCCTATACCCTGCCAAACTACTGTGGCTAATTCTGTGGCTAACCCTAATTCTCTTGACTGAAGTGGTCCCCTGCTGCAATTCACTACTCAACACAATGTCCATCCTGTTTCTTCCCTCTTCACTACTGGTGTAGATCAGTTTGTAACCCTCAACCAGGACACGTGATCTATTCCTCTGCCACCTTGTCTCATGAAGGAATGCAATACTGATCTTTCTATGCTAGAGGGTGTCCACTAGCTCTCCAGATTTCCCTGAGAGGGTCCCCACAGTTCAAGTTGATAGCCTTAGTCTAGCCCCTGTCTGGTGGGACAGCTCTGACTGGGGACATGCCAGTCAGATTTCCAGAACCCACAGTAATAGAGGGCAGATTACCTGTGGGGGTAATCTGCCTTATCATTGTCATCATGCCTTATCATGGTCTTATCATTGTCAAGTGTGCAGAGGTCCCACAATCCCCTGGCAGTCCAGGGAACCTGGGAACAAATGCAGTATGGTTGCTGACATTGCAGACGATGCATGCCATGCTGAAGCACAGTAGGTTTGGCAGAAAATGGCACGAGGTTAGGCTTAAACTGCCCAACCTAATAACAAGTTCCTCACATAATTAAAAGTACCACCAGCATCCATAGCTCTACCATTTACTGGAACGCTGGGGTTTTTGCCTTACAAAAGGCGGTCTTCAAATGTGAATGTAATGGATTAAAAATCACCAGACACAAGAAAGCAGAATAACTGTTTTGGGGCCCTTCGCTTAAACCGGTCGTTAGAGCCCGACCACTGCATATTTCTAATGCAAAGTCTGCACAGATTTTTGGGTATTAGTGGTACCCACTTTTCCCAAGCGGCCACCCATGTTTGTACTAGTGGGGATTGCGTTGCATAACTTCAGTGATCAGACCACAACTTGTGTGTCGAGTGCAATAAGCCGCTCACAAAAAACTGAGAGAAAATAGGTTGAGGTGGTATGGGAATGTGATGAGGAGGGGTAGGAGGAACGTATTTGGTCAATTATGGAGCTGCGGGTGATTGGCACCAGGAGTAGGGGACGACCAACATGGACGTGGGAGCTGGTGGAGACGTTCGGGGTGGATGGGAGCCTGGTGGGGATAGACGGGAGGGGAGGATACTAACTCGCAGACCCGACCCTACCACAAGCGGGATAAGGGTGAGACGATGATGATGAGTATTTCCACATATGGATCGTATTATTTTCGGTTGTTGTTGTTGTTTGTTGGAGTTTAAGGTCCCGTCAACTACGAGGTCATTAGAGACCCGTCCACTGTATAGTTCTAATGCATATACTGCACAGATACTACACTAATGCGACGATTATTGGGTATTAGCAGTACCCAGCTTTCCCGAGTGACCACCCATGTCAGAACTAACTGGGCTTGCGTTGCTTAACTTCGGTGATCAGACGAGAACTGGTGTGTCCAACGCAACTCGCCGCTCCCTTATTATTTTCGGATCCTTGCATTGGCGGTATTGGGCATGTGATGGATGATATGCTGTAAAACGAATTGTCCCCCTTATCCCGCCTATATCAGGGTCGGATACCCATTCGTCCCACTGAATGGACACAAGGGCGATATATTGGACAGTGTTCTTTTGCAGCCGGTTGCCGACCAATGCTGCAACCCGCATTTTTATTTATCGTTGGTTTACTATTCGTAGGGGAATTCTACGGACGCCAGGGGACGAACTCCTACACCTGGAAATTTTGCCTCATGTTGTTCTTGTTGTTAGTGCTTTACAGCCCTTCAACTACAGTGGTCATTAGGGCCCACTTACCTTATCTACCCGTTGTATATTAGAGAGGGTTCTTTGACGTTCAAATGCCATCGTACACCACACGGAACCTCGGTTTTACTTACTCATCCGAAAGAAGGCGCACTCAAGGCCTCCCGAAAGCCAACCCCTCCCTCTCTGTCCCGTATCGAGACTAGAACCACTGACGTAGTTACCGAGCGTGATAACCGAAAGAGGTTATATAATGACATGCCTTATGAGAATATTTTTGGTTGATGGGGCGATCATTGTCCGGGATTGGCTGGTGGGAAAAATGGTCACCCTACCCCATGATAAAGATAGACTCCGTTGTGATCCTGCCAGGCGTTAGCTTTGCTCCAAATGTAAATACTCTGTTGAGTACGACGCCCTCAGTGTGTTTCCATTGCTGATTAAACAAATTGGTAGTCGACTCTGTCATAGGTGGTAAATTGTTTGTTTGCTTGTGGTGTTTTGGGGCCCTTCAACTACAAGGTCATTTAGAGCCCCGGCCACAGTGTATTTCTGATGCGGAGACTGCACAGACACTACACTAATGCGACGATTTTTGGATATTAGCAGTACCCAGTTTTCCCAAGCGGCCACCCATGTCAGTACTAGTTGGGGTTGCGTTGCTTAACTTCAGTGATCGGACGAGAACTGGTGGGTCCAACGCAATTCACATAGGCGGTAAAGGGTTAGGAACAATGGTAAGTACGACCAGAGGGCCCAGAGGTATCTAATCAGGGGCGGATCTACATAGGGACTAATAGGGCTTAAGCCCTGGGCCCCCAAGTGTCAAGGGGCCCCACAAAAGTTGAATTATCATAAACTTTTAATACTTTTTGATTAACAATGAGCACTTATCGTGCAGCAAAAGTTGTTAATATTAATAATATAATAATGATAATGATTATTTATAGTATTATTCGTTGATTTTTTTTTTCAATGAGACATTATTGAATTTCAATAAGCCCTAAGCCTCGAGCAACCTAGATCCGCCCCTGCATTTCATGAAGAATACTAAAATCGCGGGCTGATTTTGATTTCTGTTGCTGATTGTGGTCAGCATGCGTGATTGAGTTACCTCCTTGAACTCTCCCAACATCCGGGTCAAATGCTAATTCTTTTAATAAGTTCCCTACTTCTGTTACAGAATTTTTGCAACCCGTTTTCACTGATCTAATTTCCGAAAAAATCGCAAATTTGATTAATGCCGGTGTTGAATGTGAAAATATTGTACAGTATACCCTTTCCAAAATTGTTGGCCATGAGGTTCAATGATTTTCCGCTACTGCATTCGGCCTATTGGTTTGTCCATTTAACACAAAAAGCAACTCCTAAACGTTTTCCCGCCTTCGGCAGGATCGGTTATCCATCTTGTCCCTCTAAATGGACACACAAGCAATGTTTGCTGGACAATATTTTTCCGCAACCCCTTTGTTTTCCTTCGTTTTGTTGCTGTTTTAGGGCCCTTCAACTTCAAAGGTCATTAGAGCCCCATCCACTGCGTAGTTCTAATGCAGACACTACGCTGATGGGACGATTTTTGGGTATTAGTACTAGCTGGAGTTGCGTTGCTTAACTTCAGTGGTCAGACGAGAACTGGTGTGTCCAACACAATAAGGCGCTTCCTCCACAGCAGGTGCCTACAAAGCTGCAACCCTTATGCTTATTTATCGACGGTCTACTGTTCGTTAGAGCAATCAGCCGATGCCCGGGGTGAGCTCCCTCACCTGGGAATCAGGAGACGCCCAGAGTTGTCAGCGACAGAGATGCATAGCCCGAAGAGTGGTGCTAGTAGGTAAGACCAACTCCGGAACTGTCAAAAAGTAGCAATTTTGAATTTTACTCGGGATATAATATGTAGTCCTCCTCGGTGCTTTAGAATTAGTGCAGTTCGATTTCAGCTAGCTAATTGACTTCCCAAAAACCCCTCCCCGAGTGGTGAGGAAGCGGTATTTTGCGTTGGACACACCAGTTCTCGCCAGATCACTCAAGTTAAGCAACGCAACTCCAGCTTGTACTGACATGGATAGCCGCTTGGAAAAACTGAGTACCACTAATACCCCAAAACCGTCGCATTAGTGTAGTGTCTGTGCAGTCTCTGCTTCAGAACTACGCAGTGGACGAGACTTTAATGTCCTTGTAGTTGACGGGCCCTAAAACACCAACAAACGAGCGAACGAATCCGAGTGGTATGCATGCCTTCACCTGCATATACTGTATAAAAGAACCATTTGACAGAAGCCTAGGAACTTTGGATGGATTGCGACCTAGTGGGAGACAGTCGAGAGTAGAGGGCAACAACTCGAAGACCTGACTTTGCCAGAGGTGCGATACGAAGGGGATGAAGAGCCAAACTTAACTCCAAATATTGCCTAGTTACCTAGCCACACCTTACCTAACCTATACACTCTAAGAAACAGGAGAATAACAGCGAAAGGGCTTTTGCACCAAGCCCATGTATTGAGGAATGGAAAATTTCCTGTGGTCAGGAACCCATCTATTCC
Organism: Trigoniulus corallinus; assembly: GCA_013389805.1. Classification (NCBI taxonomy): domain Eukaryota; kingdom Metazoa; phylum Arthropoda; class Diplopoda; order Spirobolida; family Trigoniulidae; genus Trigoniulus; species Trigoniulus corallinus. The sequence goes on along the minus strand of JAAFCE010004209.1, from coordinate 23,650,254 downwards.
GTCTGGAGAATGGCTGTATTGCGATGAACACAACCCCAGATAGTACTGGCATTGGTGACCCCTTGAGAACACTGGGTACTGCTAATACAAAAAAAATTGTCATAACAGTGTAGTATCCGTGAAGACTCTGCAATAGAACTATGCAGAGGACGGGGCTATGATGACCGTTGTGGTTGAAGGGCCCTGAAACACCAATGAAGCAAACTCAGATAATACTGGCACTGGGAACTGCTAACACCGAAATTGCTGTAACAGAATAGTGTCTGTGCAGACTTTGCATTAGAACTGCGCAGTGGACGGGGTTCTAATGGTCTTGTAGTTGAAGGGCCCTAAAACAACAACAAAAGAAATCGGCCCTAATTCATAAAGGGTCGAACCTATTCTACATATAAACAGTTAGGCATCAAAACGTGGAGGGAATCACTTCGACCAGTAAATGAACGTGTTTCCTGTTTTTGGACTTGTGCAACGAGGCGGTTTGCTGGTACTGTTTCATCAGGGACCAGTTTCTTTAACCTTTCTATACTGTGACACATTTTTCAAATCAAAATATTGTTGCCTCCTCTGCATTTGACACCTGTGTTCTTAATACGGAAATCCAATTGTTTAACTAGGACAAAACAGCCTTTATGACGAACACACCTTTGTTGCATCCAATTTAAAAGCCAAAATGAGTGCATTGGAAAAGACGTTGCATTAAGCACACAGTACACGTGTGACTTATATACTGTACATCGGCATCACAACCAATCCGTTTCCTACCTGTGACAGGGTCGGTGCCGTTTTATGTTCCATTTGGAGACATAGCTATGATTATTCAAAAAGAGAAACATTTTTGCTGAAGGGGGTCATATACTCAGATTGATTGATGGTTTGTTGGTGTTTTAACACCGTCCACTGCGTAGTTCTACTACACAGGCTGAACAGACATCACACCAACGGCTACGACTTTTCGGTATTAGCGGTATCCAGGTTTCTCAAACGGCCAACCACGTCAGTACTAGCTGGGATTACGTTGCCTAACTTCAGTGGTCTGACGACAACTGGTGTGTCCACCGCAATAAGCCGCTCCCAAAATTGTTAGGTGTTGCTTATGGATGGCACAGAGGAACGAGAAAGTAGAACGAGCGTGGCAGGCTAGAATGAGGCACAGAGGAACGAGAAAGTAGAACGAGCGTGGCAGGCTAGAATGAGGCACAGAGGAACGAGAAAGTAGAACGAGCATGGCAGGCTAGAATGAGGCACCCTGGAACTGAACCAGTCTGAAATCCAGCATTTAGGAATCGCTGAGTGACGAATCTGGCACATTTGGGGGCCCCAAATCAGCCTAGTTTTGAGGCACCCTTGTCCTAAATAGTAAGTAACGCTATAAAATCAATTTACTACTAAATTAAAAGTGCTGATTAATCAATAGTGAGTTTAAAATATTTTTTTTTTAACCTTTCGCCCTCATAGATTCGAAGCTGATTACTTTCAGGGGTGCTTTTTCAGTTTTTTTTTCGTTGGTAGTTTGGAACCCTTCAGCTACAATGTCAATTAGAGCCCCGTCCACTGCATGGTTGTAGTACAGAGACTGCACAGACACTACACAAATTCGACCACCCATGTTAGTACTAGCTGGGGTTGCGGTGCTTAACTTCAGTGATCAGATGAGAACTGGTGGGTCCAACGAGTCCCCATGATTTTTAGGAATCATGCCAAACCACCAACTATACGAGTGAATTCATGTTAGGTTTGTGAAAATGTCAAATGTAAAATCAGTGAAGTTTTCCGAACGACTTTGGAAGCAAGAAAATAAGTTCAAAATTTTGCCTCGAGCAGGTGTGACGTACCCATTACGACTTCCAAAAAATTTTCAGGTACACTGCCGTAGTTACCTGATGTGATCATTCTCTATAAATATCTTGCAGAGAGCTATCTCTTGCGGTTGTCTCCTTACCAACCAAAATTCTGGAGGTTTTCATGCAGATAAACAAGGTCAGTAAAATAGGTTAAGTTATTTTAATGAAAAGTCTTAGGGTAAACAACGAAAATTAAAGTTTCATGTTGGTCATAATGTGAGCCTTGTTATATTTGTAAATGCTAGTGACAATCTAAATTATTGTTAATTGAATTGTATACCAAATGACCCGCCTCAGTGGCGCAGTGAATAGTAAGCTCGGGGTAACTGCGTCAGTGATTCGATACTGAACCGAGTTGGAATGGCTTCTTTCGGTTGAGATTGATGTCCCGAGTGCGCCTTACTTCGGATGAGATGGAAAACCGAGGTCCCGTATGATGTACAATGGCATTTGCACGTAAAAGAACCCCTTTCCCCGCTTAGGCATAGTTGGGGAGCCCACTGATTCCTCTGCACGACACAAGGTTGATATATTTCTTTGTTATGCCAACGGGTAGAGGAGTCGGCCATGCAGCCATAACGGGTCAAACCCTGTGGAGGCTGCTCACGGGTGAGGGGGGAGGCAGGAGTGAGGACATTAGCAATATACAGTGTTCCCAACCAACCACCCATGTGGGTACTCACTTGAGTTGCGTTGCTTAACTTCAGTGATCTGATGAGAACTGGTGTGTGTCCCACGCAATTCAGCCTCTTCCGCAGCCGGCTGCCAACCAAAGCTGTCACCCCAAAGCTTATTTAGCGTCGATTTACTGTTCGTTGGGGCACTCCACCGACGCTAACAGGCGAGTTCCTACACCTGGAAATTTTGCCTCCTCTACTCGTTGCATAGTGTAGAGGGTTCTCTGCACGGGACCTCGGTTTTACTTCTCATCCGAAGGAAGACCTCTCTCTCCCGAAAGAAGCCAATCCACCTCGATCTAGTATAGAATCTGGAACCACTGACGCAGATATCGAGCCCTCTACCTGCTGCGCCGCTGAAATGGAGTTTTTATCATTTCTATCAAAGAAACTCCTCACTTGGGGCACTCCACCGAGCTCCTCTCCTGGAAATTTTGCCTCCTTTACACGTTGCATTGTAGAGAGGGTTCCTTTACGTGCAAATGCCATTGTACACCAGACAGGACCTCAGTTTTACTTCTCAACTGAAGGAAGGCGCACTCGGGGCCTCTCTCGCCCGAAAGAAGCTAGCTCACATCGATCGGTCCGTTATCGAACCTAGAATCACTGACGAGGTTACCGAGCACGCTGCCCACTGCGCCACCAAGGCGGGATTACTATGTAACGGTAGATGAGGCAAAATTTCCAGGTGCAGGAGCTCGGAAAATGGTATCGGTGGAATACCTCAACGAATAGTAGACCCACGATAAATAAATAATCAAAGGGGTTTCATCCAATGCTTTCCATACATCTTTGTGTCCATTCATTCATTGGTATTTTAGGGCCCTTCAACTTCCAGATCAGTAGAGCCCCGTCCTCTGCATAGTTCACATGCAGAGACTGCACAGACAATACACTAATGCGACGATTTTTGGCTATTAGCAGTACCCAGTTTTCCCAAGCGGCCACCCATGTTAGTACTAGCTGGGGGTTGCGTTGCTTAACTTCAGTGATCAGACGATGCTCCTAACTGCCCCTGTGTCCATTCAGAGGGACAAGATGGGTACCCGACCCTGCCATAGGTGGGACCCCTATGCCACTCCTATATTTATCGTTGGCCTACTGTTCGTTGAGCACTTCAAAGTGTTACGGGAGCGAGCTTCTACACCGGGAAATTTCACCGATCTACACGTTTCATGCAGAAAAGGGTCTTTTTGTAAGTTCAAGTAACGTCGTACAGGTCACGTGTGGCCAACCATTTACTTTCCAAGCGACGGAAGGCCCGCTGGGGGCCTCTCTCAATCCGTATCGAAGCTGGGCGTGCGGAAGATTCGTCCCCGACAGTTCGTCCCCGATAATTCGTCCCCACACAATTCGTCCCTTGGAAAATTCGTCCCTGATACAATTCGTCCCCACACAATTCGTCCCGAGGAAAATTCGTCCCTGATACAATTCGTCCCGAGGAAAATTCGTCCCCGACACTGACAACTACAATGCTGTCGTCCCTTACAATGATGTTGTCCCTTACAAATTGTAGAATTCACTCAATTTTTTTTTCAATTGTTAATGCCGAATTGTAAATTTTAATTAACAAATTTTTAAGAATAATTAAAAAAATTTTAAGAATAATTGAAAAATTTAAAAATCGCAGAATTTACTCAATTTTTTTCCATTGTTAATGCCATATTGTTCACAGAATGTCGGGACTGTCACAGAATTGTCGGGGGCAAACTGCTGGGGACGAATTCTCCCAGGGACGAATTGTGTGGGGACGAATTGTATCAGGGACGAATTTTCCCAGGGACGAATTGTTTGGGGACGAATTGTCGGGGACGAATTGTCGCGGACGAACTGTCGGGGACGAATTGTCGGGGACGAATTTTCCTAAAACCTCGAAGCTGGAACCACTTGTGCATTAGTCAGGCACGCTACCTCTACACTATTGGGGCGGTTAAGTTTGTTGGTGAAAGCCAGAGTCGGCACGCGCTTTTGCGGGGCCTTTTGTAGGAAAATACATTTTGCATTTTGTAATATAATGGCCCGCTCGCGTGGCCTTGGGGAAACCCGGTTGTGACTTATTAGGAGAGGACTTCATAAAACATGCGCCCAAAATCTTTTTAAATTTTCAGATTCCCTTAGTATAAATCTAGCTAGCAATTACAATAGGTCCTCTACTGCCCCTTAGACAATGTCCTATCTTCAGTGGTATCCAATGTCCTATCTGCAGATTGCTTGGTAGTACTGATATGGGGATAGCAATACAAAAACGCATCATCAGTTGCACCCTATTAAGGCATTGAGGGGGAGCTTTTGATTCATTGCTTCCCCTCTGGATCCGCCCCTGCAAGCCGGGGCCGGGTTCGGCGAACACGCTGAACCCGCCTCGCGCCGCCTGTGGTGGAAGTTATAAAGCTGACATGTCATTTTAAGACATGAGTTATAAAGTTCATTCAAGGTTGATTTTTTGAGCATTTGTTGTGAAAAATCTCTGCCGAAATTTCATCTGCTTGCAATTGGCAAGTAATCGTGAATCCGCCTCGGTAGCGCAAGCGGCCTAGAGAGTCGACGCTGGATGGAGGTGGATTGGTTTCTTTCGGGCCAGAGAGAAGCCCCGAGTGCGCCTTCCGTCGCACGAAAATCTGGAAAATCTTGCTTGGAAAATCTGGGTCCCGCTAATACCCAAAAATCGTCGTATTAGTGTTCAGTCTGTGCAGTCTCTGTATTAGAACTACACAGTGGACGAGGCTTTAATGACCTTGTAGTTGAAGTGCCCTAAATCACCAACGAACGAACAAAAAATTTGTAATTAATGCACTGTGAATTATTTCTAGATTTAGATGGACCCTCGGTTGTTCTTCCTGTTACTGTCCCTCGGGGTGGCTGTTGCTAAAATCATAGTCAAGCGGCAAGTTGACGAAGTTCTGGAACAAGGGCCGACTTGCAGTACTGATACCGAACTTAGTGGAGTGTGTAGACCGCCGAGCCAGTGTCCGGCGGCTTTTGACACCATCGAAGCTTTTGGTAACAATACTTGTCCCCTGCAAGTGGGAACAGAAGATGAAGGAGTGTGCTGTCCAGATCAACCTGCTGAAATCGGAGCGTGTACGTCATCAGGGCAGAATCAGTAAAGCGTGTGACGTTCTACCGTATATCTTAAGCAACATTTTGATTTTTTTTCAGCTCCGATCCAGCCACCAGCAGCGGATCCAGTTCTCAGTGTACAGGCATCACCTCCTTTACTTTTGGCTAGTGACACTATTGGAAATTCCATCAATTCAGCAAATGAAGCTGTTAAAGAGAGGAACGATCTGGAACAAGAGCTACTTCAGAAAGGTACAATGGTATCACGTGGGCCAAAATCAGTTGTAAAACATTACAAACTACCATATGCAATATTTGATAGCGTGTTCATGACCTTTAGGTTTGTTTGTTGAACCTGGTAGTGCAGAAGATCTCCACGCTGTAATTGTTTCTGCTGATCCCTTAGCGGAATCACAGAGCAGCGGAGCTACATTCCTGGAGGAAGCCTCAAAAGATTTAGCTCCAAGGTATGGACACTATTTGAGCATGTTTTATGGCGGATAGTTTGGTTCCGCCTCCGAGGCCCAGTGGGTAGCGTGATCGTTAACTTCGTCAGTGGTTCTAAGTCCCATACTAGACCGAGGTGTGTTGGCTTCTTTCGGGTAAGAGAAGGCCCTGAGTGCGCTTTTCATGGGATGAAAAGTAAAACCGAGGTCCCGTGGGGTTTAAGATGGCATTTGTATGTATAAGGAACCCTCTCCACGATGCAACGGGTAGATGAGGCACCGTTGTCGGTGGAATTCACGGAACCAGTAGATGGACGATAAATAAGCATAGGGATTGGAGCTTTGGTTGGCAACCGGCCGTGGAAAACCACTGTCCAATAATCGCCCTAGTGTCCATTCAGGGGGACAAGATGAGTGCCCGACTCTGTCATAGGCGAGAAATGGGTTAGGAGTTGCTCTGCGGCAAATTCTGATTCTTGTTACAATTCGTGTTAGCGAGACGCTTTTTGTAGTTCCACCTCTGTGGCACTGGGTATTGCTGATACTCATTCGCCCTAACAGTGTAAAGCCTATATAGATTCTGTGTTAGTGTCGAACGGCGGCCTTACGAAGTGGGTGGCCCTGTTGTTCATCGTCCCGGGTAAGGCATAGCATAGTATATCAAGAGCTGAAGTTCTGTTCGTGTCTTATCACAAATTATATTCTACGGAAGTTAAAATTTCTCTTAAGCAATGTAGGGCCCCACGGCGGGGGACTGCCCCCTCCCAAGGCCGACCCTGTTTGAACTCTTCCTGGGCCCTATACATAAATGATTATGGGTCCAAAATCAGCAAAAATCAAATCCCAGGTGTAGGAGCTCGCCCCCTGGCGTGGGCGGAGAGCCCCAACGGGCAGTGAACCGACTTAATCAGTTCTGGTTCATGCCAAGTAGGTCCAAAATGTGAAATGAGCGGCTGAGTGGACGCATCAGTTCTCGCGCAGTCCAAGTTAGTACCGATATGGGTGGTTGATCATTGAGTGCTGCTAATTTCCCCTCTCTTACATCCCCCACTCCTACCTTCCTCTCACCCGCGAACAGCCTCCACAAGGTTCCGCTCGTTACGGCTGCTTGACTGGGTCCACTATTTTCACTGGTATGGCCAATTGTGAGGTACTGTAGTCGAATTTGATTTTCCTTTAGGCAGGGTTTGTCTTGGAAAATTGAAATGATCCAAAGGAGGGCAGCAAGAATTTTTCTGCATTGCTTCTCTCATAGATTGAGTGTCTCAGACATGATCCCAGAATTAAAGCGCCCACACACTACTCTGACGTGATGTGTTAACACGTCAGGTCAGATAGCATAATCTCACAACATACAGCATGTAACATGACATATACCCTGTATAAAAAATCCCACTGATGCCTATTTAAAAGCGTCAGGTCAGATGCCCACTGTAAAAAAAGCTATCGTAAAACTTTCCTAAAACTCGTAAAACTTTCAATTGAAGTATCTGATGCCTTAACACGTCTGACGAAAATCGAAAAATCTAGTTTCTTCTGACGTGTGTTACAGCACATCACACATTAACATGCCTTACCACACCTCATCAGAGCAATGGGAGCATTACAAAATAATGGTAGAGATTTTTTAACAACCTGTGTTGTTGCGTGTTAACATGTCACGTCAGTGTAGTGTGTATGCAGTTATGTGGTGTATGTAGTGTGTATGCAGTGTATGCAGAGGCAGTTATCTGGCAGCATCAAGGCTCAGCCACACAAACTGCAATCTGTCGCGGCAGGCAACAATCGCGTGATCACCGCAATGGTCCACGATATGGTAAATCCACATAGGGCATGATGTCTTTGCCAATGATCCATTTGAAAGGCACCAACTGATCACGCGAACATGCAAAAAAATTTAATTTTGTACATCTGGATCACTGCCCACAGCGATCAAGAATAGATCATGGCAACATGTATTTTAATGTATTACAAAGATCGCTGCATCAGAGAACACTGCCCACTTTCACAGATCGCATTCTGTGTGGCCAAGCCTTTGAGCATTTTGACAGACTATGGCAGTTTATCCCTTGCAGAATATAGGGGGAGAAGTGATTATCCATTCAAATTGCAGGAGATCATGGCACGTACAGACTCGTATTACTGGTCTTTTTCCAAGGGCCATTCAGCAATGGAATTCTCTTAGTGAGGATAATGTGAGGGAGTTTCTGCAAGACGGTGCCATTATAGCAGGTATGCAATATGTGGTAGAATGGATGCTATGGGTTAGAAATTAGGAATGACAGTTATTCTATCCGCTGCCAATTTGGCCTATCAGGGCCACTTGCAGTGTATACCATGAGAATTAGAATAAACCAGTATACGGCAGCAAAGGAAGATCTCCATGCCTTCTAACTCGACTTGGAAAAAGCCTATGACAGCGTTCCACAACAGGTAGGTTGGGAGGAATTATCCAAAATATGGTAGAAGAAGGGTTTATGCAAATAATCCAGGATATATATGATGGTTCCATAGCCAGGATAAGGACCCCTTGGGGAAATACTGGGGGCTCCCCAGTGAAGGTTCACGTACCCTGAGCTTTGCACTAAGTCCATACCTTTTCATTCTGATTATGCAAGAGCTACTGACGCGAGTAGGAGATTGGGCCCCTCAGTGAATGGCATTTACCAACGATTTTGGAAAACTTAGCTACTCTGGAGAATAAGCACAGAACGGCTTAAACGAAATTAGAGGAGCGATAGAAAAGGGAGGGCTAAGAATAAACATGAAGAAGGAAGGACGGTAAAATAATGGTGAAGTACTTTGGGGTAAACTGGTGAAAAAGGCGGAAGAGGTAAAGTACTTAGGATCAACGTTCAAAAGCAATGAGGAGGCCTCACCCGGATGAGACTCGGAAGTGACCCATAGAATCAGTAGGGGATGATTGAAGTGGAGACAGGCAAGTGGGGTCCCGTGTGATAGGAGGGTCCCAATCAAGCTGAAAGGGAACTTTTACAGGGCAGTGGTTAGGCCAGCTATGCTATATGGATCAGTGTTGGGTAGTAAGGAACAGCCGCGTAAATAGAATGCAAGAAAATGAGATGCGAATGCTATGGTACAGCATTGAATTAGGACGGCTGATACAGTTAGGAACGAGTATATTACAGGTAGCCTGGGAGACGTCGCACAGTGGAGTATTTGCATCCAAAATGGCGCCAAAAATATTTCTTCCCTTTCATGAGTCTTAAATGGATCTAAAACTGATTTGAATAATAATTTAATGTTTTGTAAATGATAACAGATAGAAAAAATTACGATTTTGCAATGTATGCCGAAGCAAAAATAGGTGCAAAAATCATTGCTTAATAATCTAATTAAAAAATGCAAATATCAGATTTAAATTAAAACTTATTGAATGAATTGCCACAATGTCTGTTCCTCATTATTAATCTGCTTCTCCCCTGCAGCTTTCTGTTGTAATATGCAATGGTGCTTCCAGTAGAAGTTCTATAGCTTCTTTTGAAAATGGGACTCTAGTCTTCTGTTGTCTTGGTCTTGAACAGCTTAAATATGGATCAGAGCTAAGCAATAATCTGTTTAAAACGTCTCTATTGCAAGCCTCTCTTGAAAACTTTCTGGTGAAGTTCTGCCTGTATAAACGGAAATGTTTGTTTCTTGCTTCGGCAGCTTCTTCAGATAGTTGCCCAATCGGTAGTAATGCATGTTGAATTACTGTGGCGCCATGTGTCAAAATTTTGTGAACTGTTGGTGTCATAGGGTGCCAGCTATACAATTTCACATAAAGCTTTGCAGTTTCCACTGCATAGGCATCAAATTTTTTCACATCAATATTGTGACAACTGGATAGAGCTTCAAGAATAACTTTAAATCTATTAATTACATTTATATCTAATCCAGTGATTTGGGAAGCTGTTTCTGGATCAGCAAAAAATCTTCTTGATGTATTACCATCATTTGTGTTCCCAAATCCTGCTTTTGGTTTGTCCACCAGAAGACCCATTTCTTTCTTAAAAGATTGCTGTATTTGCTGTTTTGTTGCAGCTACAACTCTTTTCTCTTCTGCTGTTCTTGCTTGCCATTTTCTAATAGGTAGTTTATATGATAAATGCAAAAGAGATTCAAAGAATCTGATCCTTGCATGTAGGATGGAAAGTCCAAATTTTAGGGCTTCTGGATCCTCTTCCATTTTACTCCTTAAATTATTAAAGTCCTTTGAGGACTTTCCACAAATATAGCACCTCATGGTTGATGTAGTGCCTGTCACAGCATTACAAACCTTTGCATCAACCATAGTAGGCATCAATGTGTGTTTAATGAGGATTTGAACATCATTAGTTGTTACTGCTACTGTCGTCTTCAGTCTTTGTATTTGATTTTCTATGTGCTGCACTTCCTCATTTGTTATGTCATTTGTCTCAGACACAAAGCGTATACGAATTGGCCGGCAAAATCTTGTTGATGAGGGTACTGCATTCTGCCATATAACTTTTTTCTGATCACCAGTTTTACATAGCAGTCTCAATGGAACAAGGGAACTCTGAAAAATATTTGCATCACTGTCTGTATTATTTAGAAATTTTTGCTTAAATTGTGACTGCTGTGAACCATCACAGCCCCATTTTGACAACAGTTCTAAATTCTCCCTTTCTTCATCTGTAATTTGATTGATGACTTCCTCCAAATATTTGCACAATCTTCTAGCTGTATGGTCAAGTAGGTCTTGAAGATGAATTTCAACACATGTTTCAGTGACATTTATAGATTCCTCTTTAGGATAGCACTCCTTTTTTTGCTTTCTTCAACAAAGAGTAGCAGGGATATATGGATTTATTGGCTCCCTGAATGATTTCATATTGATGTCTTGTAAGAGCAGCTTCCACAAATATTGATAGAGCCTCCATTGGTGTGTGCTTTTTTACAATATGATTTTGTGCAGATGTCACAACTCTTCTAAACTTTGTAGCTCTTGTTGGAGTAACAGTGATATCCTTAATAATTCTGGACAAATCAGCATTACCAGCGTCACGTTGACTTATTCTTGCTGCATAGGTCAATTCCTCTGCAGATGTCTGTGCACGAAGGCTTTGTGTTCTGCGCTGCTTGCTGCGTTCACTGGATTCTCCAAAGACCTTTCTTGGACGGCCCCATTTCTTTGTTACCCAGTTAGGTACTTGAATAATAGAGTTTAACCAATCTTCATTTTTTATTAAAAAACGTTCTTCCATTCTGTTAGCAGCTGCCCACTTAGTTTTAAATTCAGGTTTGAAATATTTAATGGCATGCCTTAATGTTCCATATTCACTCTCAGGACATTTAGTAGTTGCAATCAGCTTCTGTTCCAAATATTCAAACTTTTTGTTGATATTCTTATGTGGACAGTCTTTAATTATTTCATAAAGTGATTTTCTTGTCATATCTTTCAATGAACTTGGTTTTCCTGATGACAATACAGGCAAGAATCAAGCAATTGAAAATTTGACACTGTTGAAAACATTATTTTGAGGTTATACTTCAAAAAAAGGGGCAAACTTGGGCAAAACTTTTTTTCAGCAACTGCTAGAGAAAGTAATAAGGATTGTAATATGACAAAAGTTTTTGCTTGACAGTGTCTGGAACACCTACTTAAACACACCACTTTAAAAAGTGAGCTATAAAATTTAGTTTCAATTGCTGCCAAAGAAGATGGCAAAATTTAAAATTATATTAAAAATAAACCTGAAACTCAATATTTTATTCTATAGTACATACCTTCTGCTTTAAGATCCATAATGGTTACTTTTATAACTTAACTTTAAACTAGCCAAAACACAAATGAAATAACTGTGCAAAAGGGTCTCTCAGATCAAATAAAAAAGGGGGGAAAAGCAATGAACTTTGGAATGATAGTGTGGGGCAAAGTGACTTCTAAGAGTCCTATTATTAGCAGAAAGTGATGCAATGATCAGTATAAAGTGTAAAACTAATTTCAGTCATACCATTTGAGGGAATTTTTGATATTGACTTTTGGCGCCGTTTTTTTAAAAAATACTCCACTGTGCGTCGCGGAAAAAAGTAGGGACAGTAGGTTTATGTGGTATTTAACCCAACGCGGTGGCTTAGTGGTTAGCACGCTTGGCAACTGCGTCAGTAGTTCTAGGTTCGATACTGGACCGAGGTGGGTCGGCTTCTTTCGGGCGAGAGAGAGGCCGCGAATGTGCCTTCTTTCGGATGAGAAGTAAAACCGACGTCCCGTGTGGGTGTACGATGGCACTTGCACGTAAAAGAACCATCTCTACTACGCAACGGGTAGATGAGGCAAAATTTCCAGGTGTAGGAGCTCGCCCCCTGGCGTCGGTAGCATTCCCCAACGAACACTAGACCGACAATAAATAAGCGTAGGGGTGCAGCTTTGGCCGGCAACCGGCTGCAGAAAAAACTATGACCAATATATCACCTTGTGTCCATTCAGAGAGACAAATGGGTACCCGACCCTGCCATAGGCGGGAAAAGGGTTAGGAGAAGCTTTTTGCTTTGCTTTTAAGTTTAGGTGGTATGGACATGTAATGAGAAGAAGGGAGGACGAGCTCGTTATGTCCATTTCTGGAATGCAGGTGGTTGGAAGCACCCAGGGCCGGGGAGACCGAAGCAGACTTGGGAGCAGGTTGTCCATAAGGATATGGTAATATGTGAGGTGGAAGGGGACCTGGTGGCAGCTAGGCGGGAGTGGAGGGCTAGACCCTACAGACCCAACCCTGCCACAGGCGGGATAAGGGTATGATGATGATAATGATGTTGCTGCAGAGGAATAATATTGTCCACTATATCACCCGTGTGTCGATTTAGAGGGACAAAATGGGTGCCCGACCTCGCCATAATCGGGAAAAGGTTTAGCAGTTGCTCGTTTTGAACGAATGTGATTTTCATATCCTTTTCAGACTTTTCAGCGCAGCTCCTCCAATCACGAGAGGGGGGTAAGTATGATATATTACTATTATTAGAATTAGTTTATCAAATGTTCGCAGAGATAGCCATTGTGGTGACCTTGGGTTCTGGATTACAAATAGCCCCAATAACCTGATGCCAAATTCTCGGCATGGTGCCAGAGGAGTATGTCTGCAGTCCACTGATTTGAAGACCTAATGAACACTGGGTTATCTTGCCTCTTCAGCTCTATCACAATGTCAGATAAAGCACTTGGAAGGCCAGAAGCACAATCGAATAATGAGACCACGTTGATCAGTCGTCGCCTTAACCATTATTTCAATTCCCGGGTGCCCATTTTTAACTTTGAGTTCAAATAACTTTTTTTTAGAACAGTTAACGCTTTACAACACCAAATCCCCGTAATTTCATCTGTTATGAATTGGGTGGCTTATTGCGTTGTTGTTGTTGTTTGTTGGTGTTTAAGGTCCCGTAAACTACAAGGTCATTAGAGACCCGTCCACTGCATAGTTCTAATGCAACGAAAGAAACACCAATGATCGGCAACAATACAAGGCTACTCTGCAATTCTTGTAATTGTAATTTCATTACAAAATATGTTACCATCTTTAGTCCACTGCCTGCAGCATCTTTTACGCCGTTCAGTATTGGCAAGACGCCTCTTGCCAAGGCATGCCCCCAGAAGCCGGCATGTCCAGCCACTAAGTACCGAAGTATCGATGGTTCCTGCAATAACGTAAATCATACGGAGTGGGGAATGGCTTTCGGAGCATTTCAAAGAATGGCACCAGCGCAGTATGCTGACGGTAAGTAGACTGTTGTATTCATAGGCGTCTGCAAAAACGAGGTACTTGCCCTACAAAATGGGATTATCGTTATCGTCATACCGTTATCCCGCCTGGGGTAGGATCCGATGGGCGGGTTTTGCTCTCCATTCCTGCCTCCCAGTTTTTCCCACTCCATCACACGCCCTGAGACACACAAACACACTATCATATCCCTTTGTACAACCTGCTTCCACATCTCCTCTCTCCTTCCTTGACTCTAGGTGCTTCCTATAATTTTCTGGGAACGCTTATTATACGCTCTGTTGCTGCGGTATATGAGGGGGGCGGGAGCTAATAGAATTAGGAATGAGCATATTAGAGGTAGTCTGGAGGTGGTGGCGGAAAAAATGAGGGAGTATAGGTTGAGGTGGTATGGACACGTAATGAAAAAAGAGGAGGAGAAGCCCTGCATTTCAGGAATGCAGACGTGGGATCAGGTTGTCCGAAAGGATATGGTAGTGTGTGGGTTGGACGTGGACCAAGTGGGAGATAGACCGGAGTGGAGGGCTAGAACCCGCAGACCAGACCCTGCCACAGGCGGGATAAGGGTAGGATAATGATGAGGATGCCTATGATACGCTCTGTGTATGTGTGTTGCAGGATCCCCAAATTTCACTAATGGTTGATTTAAAATGTTTCAGGTTTAGAAAAGCCACGTTTAGCCACTGACGGCACTGCTTTGCCTAGTGCACGTTTAGTCAGCTCTACCGTCCTCAAGAACATAGTGAAGGAGTTCCCTGACATCTCATTATTTTACATGGCTTTTGGACAGTTTGTTGACCACGATTTGACCTTTACTCCTGAAGCAAAAGGCAAGGTAGTTTTCATTTGATACATACTTGACGGCAAGGTTGACAATGAGAATTTTTGTGGTGTGATTTTATTTCAGGTGCTAACCGCACTGTAATCGAGTGTTGTCCGCCGAAAATTACTGATAAAGCACAGCTGCATCCGGAATGTTTTCCAATAGAAATTCCATCCAATGATACCTTTTATCGTCCGTTTAACAAAACTTGTTTAAGATTTGTGCGAACTCTTCCAGCAGAGCGCCAAGAATGTATTCTCGGTAAGGTCCTTACCATACCTAATTTTGTATCTAATACAAGGCTCAATAGATCAAGTACCAACAATCTCATTGTCTTTAGGACCTAGAGAACAAATCAACCAGATAACCAGCTATATCGATGCATCGCAAATTTATGGTTCCAGTGAGAAATCCGCTGAAGACTTGCGTTCAAAATCTGGCGGTAAGTAGCCGTTTTTTTTAGTTCATTACTAAGAGTTTTACGAAACTACTTTATGTAATTTGAATTCAATTGAAAGGCAAACTGGTTGCCGGGGCTGGAAGTCCCGGTAAGGAATTTCCGCCGCAACAGAGTGGTTCAGGATGTTCTGGAAGCGTAGAGAGTGGAATTTACTGCTTGAAAGCAGGTAGGAATAGGAAATCTTTATAGTCATCACTAAATTTTTCTTTTGTTGGTGTTTTAGGGCCCTTCAATTACACAGTCATTAGAACCCCGTCCACTGCATAGTTCTAATGCAGAGACTGTTTAGACACTATGCTAATGCGACGATTTTTGGGTATTAGCGGTACCCAGTTTTCCCAAGCAGCCACCCATTTTAGTACTATCTGGAGTTGCATTGGTTAACTTCAGTGGTAAGACGAGAACTGGTGTCTCCAATGCAATAAGCCGTTCCCGTCATTACTGGAAAGTAGTTTCCGTGACTGTGGAGTCCATGGGCGCTATATGAATCCTGGTACAGCCATACGGCTTTTAATCTGGGCGAAGGGAAGGTCTCGTGAGAAATGAAGGTGGTGGCTGCTCTGTAGTATGTTCGAACTCCAGCTATAGGCCTACAGGCAGTGCTCAAACTTTTCTGATCGCTTTTGTTTCGTTGGCGTGTTAGGATCCTTCAGCTACAACGGTCACTAGAGCCCCGTCTACTGCGTAGTTCTAATGCAGAGTTCTACGCTGTTGCGGTGATTTTTAGGTATTAACAGTACCCAGTGTTCCCAAAAGCTTTGTGCCACAAAATGTTTCCCAACGGTGCCCAAGCCTCTCGCGTCAGACGATTTGAATTCTCAATTGAGACCGACTTCGTCAGACCTGTTCAGAAATGTGTGGCAGCCAGTTGCTTTCTTTTCTGTCCGTCTTTAATCATTTCTCTTCTACATGGCCGAAAGCAGCCTGCTAATGAGGTGACACCAAATTCGTGCCTTTATCCTGCCTGTAGCGGGGTCGGGTCTGCGGGTTCTAGACCTCCACTCCCACCAGGTTCCCGTCCACCCCACACACTACCATATCCTTACATACAACTTGCTTCCACGTCTACTTTGGTCTTTCCCTGCCCCAGGACTGCCTCCAACAACCTGCGTCGTCCATAATGGACGGATGGAGCTTCCCCTCCCCTTATCACATGCCCAAAGCACTTCAATCTGTATTATTATTTCAAAGATTATTGGGTATTAACGGTGCCCCATGCTGGTAGGCTCTATAGTTCGGGTTGCGTTGTTTAACTTCAGTGATCAAACAAGAACCGGTGTCCAACGCAATCAGCTGCACTTTCTGATTGCTGCCCACTTGGAAAAAGCGTATAAAATGCGGTGGCCCACTAACCCGTAATTTAAAACAGTGAATACATGGAGAGATCTAATCAGATACATATGCAGCAATAAAATTTGTGACCCACAAGGAAATTCTCACACCTCCGTGGTGAGCCGCACTGGACTTTAAGCAACGCTGTTGTAAATGAACGAAGGAAGGCACATTTGAGCATCTCTCTCGTCCGAAAGAAGCCAACCCACCTCGGTCCAGTATCAAATCTATAACCACTGACGCAGTTACTGAGCTTTCTACTCACTGCATCACCGTGGCGATATCTAACTAGGTACTCCTTGCTGTTCTAAAATGACCATATCACCTCAATCTATTTTCTGTTATAGCCTACACTGGAAAGTAGTAAGTCATCATCATTCTACCTTTATCCCGCCAGTAACAGGGTTGGGTCTGCGGGTTCTAGCCCTCACTGGGTAATGCAAAAATCCAAATCGTCGTAACAGCATAGTGTCTGTGCAGGCTCAGCATTAGACTACGCAATGGACGGGGCTCTAATGACCATTGAAATTGAATGGCCCTAAAACGCTAACGAAAAATGTTCTTTGTGTAACTGAATTGCACAATTTCATATCATCATACCTTTATCCCGCCTATGGCAGGGTCGGGTCAGCGGGTTCTAGCCTTACACTCTCGCCTCTCTCCCACGAGGTCCCCGTCAACCCCACACACTACCATATCCTTATGGAAAAACCTGGTTGCACGACTGATTTGGTTTCCCCTTGCCCCGGGTGCTTCCAACCCCTTGCATGCCTGTAATGGACCTAACAAGTTCCTTTTCCCCTCTTCACATTACGCGTCCATACTACCTCATTAGAAAGTAGTCAGTAAACAACAATTTTTTTCAGGGGATACGAGATTAAATATTCAACCTCAACTGGCCACTCTTCAGGTCGTCTTTTTCCGTGAGCATAATCGCATTGCTGATGAACTGGCAAAGTTAAATCCAGGATGGGGCGATGAGCAACTTTATCAAGAATCAAGAAGGATTTTAGGAGCCGTAATGCAGCATGTAATTTATAACGAGTACCTGCCAGTTGTTTTAGGTATGAAATTAACGTTGAATATGCATTAATTCTAATAGAATACACTGCAAGCAGCCCTGATAGGTCAAATTGGCAGTGGATAGAATGACTCTCATTCTTAATTTCCAAACCATTGAAAACCCCAAAGAACCTGAAGCACAGCATCCATTCTGCCATATATTGCCAACTGCTATAATGGCAGCATCTAGCAGTAATACGACTCGGTTCGTGCCCTGCTATCTTTCAATTTGAATGGATGATCATTTCTCCCCCTATACTCTGCAATGAATAAACAGCCAACTGGAGGACCCTCGTACCCTATTTTCAACAGTCTATTAAAAGATTAACATGCTGTCAGATACTCGCCTCTGATGTATATTAGTATGTTACACCAACGGGTTGGGGAGTCGACCAAGCAACCATAACGGGCCGAACCTTGTGGAGGCTGCTCACGGGTGAAAAAGAGATAGGAGTGGGAGATGTAGTAGAGGGGAAATTTAGGAGCACTCAATGTTCAACCAACCACCCATGTCGGTACTAACTTGGTCTGCGTTGCTAACTTCAGTGATCTGACGAGAACTGGTGTGGCAAACGCAACTCAGCCTCTCTAGTGAGTTGAAAATAGGGTACGAGGGTCCTCCAATTGGCAGCTTATCCCTTGGAGAGTATTGGGGAAGAAATGATCATCCATTCAAGTTGAAAGAGATTAGGGCACAAATAGACTCGTATTACTGGTCTATTTTCCCTAAGGGTCATTCGATAATGGAATGCTCTTGATGAGGATAATGTGAGAAACTTTTTGAAAAAAGGTGCCATTATGGTAGGCAGGGAATGTATGGGAGAATAGATGCTATGCTTCAGGTTCTTTGGGTTTTCAATTAGATAAAAATTAGGCATGAGAGCTATTCCCTCCGCTGCCAATTTGGCCTATTAGGGCTGCTTGCAGTGTATTCGATTAGAATAGAATTTGCATGTGTATGGAGGAGGTGGGCGAAAATGCCGTCCATCTCGAATAAATTTTGGTTTTGATGCTGCTCCGGTGTAGGCAATAGAGTCATGAAGAGATTCAATTTGCTGCTAAACAAATATGGATTCAGTGATTCTTATGATCCTAATTTGGATTCATCTATTTTAAACGAATTTGCGACTGCCGCTTTTCGATTTGGCCATTCGGCTGTACCAGTAAGTAAGATGGAAGTGTGATTTTTATGTGAGGTTATACATTAAGCTTAGAGGAGTGATTCTCAACCTCTTATTTACCATGGGCCATACTAAGTATTTTATTCAACATCCCCAAAATCTAACACAAATTTGTTGTTGTTGTTTGTTGGAGTTTAAGGTCCCGTCAACTACAAGGTCATTAGAGACCCGTCCACTGTATAGTTCTAATGCATATACTGCACAGACACTACACTAATGAGACGATTATTGGGTATTAGCAGTACCCAGCTTTCCCGAGCGACCACCCATGTCAGTACTAACTGGGCTTGCGTTACTTAACTTCAGTGATCAGACGAGAACTGGTGTGTCCAACGCAACTCGCCGCTCCCATCCAACACAAAAAGTTATTAAGAACTCCTCTTGCTAAGTGGCAGCAAATCTGTTTGTAACGGCGTGCAAAAATTTGGATTTGGGCCTAATAGGTTCACTACAAGAATGTGGGGATGCATGTTCTAGGTCAGTGTTTCTTAGTCTTGTATTTACCACGGTTCCCTCTGAATATTCGAGAGTGGGAAAAGGGACCGAAGACCTCAAGAAACCTGTGGCAGATCGTTAAAACCTAACAAAGTTGTTGGGGATCCCCAAAACAGGACAAATCGTTTTAGTAGCGCCCTCTTCTGCACGGGTCCAAGACCTAACAAAAATCTTTGACCAAGGTTGTGGCGGTTGGCTGCGTGACCAAGGTTAGCTGCGATCAGAAAAGCTTGAGGAATATTGATCTAGAGCAGGCCTCGAGGGCCACATTGGTGACATATGCGTTGTCATGAGGGCTAGACATGTTCAATGGCACCCCTTTCCATCTGCGCCTGGAGGCTACTGCCCCCTCTCGCTACGCCTCTGAGTGGCAAGCCGCATATGTATACTGCATGGCATCGAATATGCGGACCGCAACTCCAGGCTTCATGCGGCCCGCGGGCCACCATTTTGCTACCCCTGACGGACCTAGACAATATGTTTATGTGCATGTCCCGCGATGCCCCCGCGATTTACCTGGCCCACAATTTCAAATTTGTCACCAGACCTTCATCAAATTGGTTAATGCAAATCGTGGCACTACGGAACAACAACTCCGAACGAAGTTTGTGGAAGCTTACGATACGAGTCTGTATAACGACTACATCAGAGGTCTACTAACGCAGGGCAGTGCAATGATAGACGAAGGAGTAACTCAAGAAGTAAGTCGCTACGCTTTTTCTTAAGTGTGACTTAGGAACCACAAAAATGTCCTCTCATATTGAAATGATACTGTGACATATTTTGTAGATATCGAACCATTTATTCAACAGAAAGAGTACTGGCTTCGGTCTCGATTTGCCAGCCCTCAACATGCAAAGAGGCAGAGACCATGCCATTGCATCTTACACGCAGATGCGCAAAGTTTGTGGCCTTAACGAGGTGAAGTCGTTCCAAGACTTGAACAAATACATGGATTCTAACGTTGCAGCTCAGTTCAGTAAACTTTATAAGTAAGTACGAGGGCATCTGACCACAGCTTGTCACCCCTGCCCGTTTTGCATCCCCGTTAACTGCGTCTTTATGAAATGGAGCCTTGGTAAAACCAGACTTGTTCTCGTGGAATTTCAAACTTAAATTACAGAAGCGTGGATGATATTGATCTATGGGTTGGTGGAGTGGTGGAAAGACATTTGCCGGGTGCTACTGTTGGATCCACGTTTGCTTGTATTATTGCTGAACAGTTCAAACGCACCAAACTGGGTGACAGATTTTGGTACGAAAGAGGTAGCACTGAATCTTCTTTCAGCCAAGGTAAGGCGATCTCTTATAAGTTACACTGCATTTTTCAAATTTTGGGTTTTGTGCCAATCTCCTGTAAAGCAATGGGAATATAGACTCGAATATGTCCCATGCAATCTATGGGGATGGTTCAATTGGAAACAGGCAAGTGGAGTCCTTTGTGACAGGAGGATCCCAATAAAGTTGAAAGGAAAGTTTTGCAGGGCAGTTGTTAGGCCCGCTATGGATCAGAGTGTCAATTGGGCAGTGTGGAAGAGCCACGTAAATAGAACGCAAGTAGCCAAGATGCAAATGGTGCAATATATGAGTGGGGTATCGACAGCTGATAGAATTAGGTACCAGAGTAGTTTAGTGGTAACTTGGGAGTGGGGGACATCGCAAAGAAATGTGGGAGAGTAGATTGAGGCGGTAAGGACATGTTATGAGATGAGATGAGATGAGGAGCTAATTAGGTCCATTATAGGAATGCATGGGGGGAGCGGCGAATTGCGTTGGACACACCAGTTCTCGTCTGATCACCAAAGTTAAGCAGCGCAACCTCAGCTAGTACTGACATGGGTGGCCGCTTAGGAAAACTGGGTACTGCTAATACCCAAAAATCGTCGCATTAGTGTAGTGTATGTGCAGTCTCTGCATCAGAACTACACAGTGGACGGGGCTGTAATGACCTTTGTAGTTAAAGGACCCTAAAACACCCACAAACAAACAGGAATGCATGGGCAGGTGGCAGACGTGGGGGAGCCTCTTATTGCGTTGGACACACCAGTTCTGGTCTGATCACTGAAGTTAAACAACGCAGCCCCCGCTAACACAGAAATGGGTGGCCGCTTGGGAAAACTGGGTACCGCTAAAGTCCAAAAATCAGTGGAGTGCTAGAACCCGCAGGCCCAACCTGCCACAAGCGGGATAAGGGTTTGATGATGATGTACCACTTTACTGTAAGGTATTGATGCAATTTTTCTTTCAATGGCAGCCCAACTTTCCCAGATTCGTCAAAGCAGTTTGGCGCGCATTTTGTGTGACAATTCTGAAATCACTGTGGTTCAACCTTTGGCCCTCCTTAAGCCTTCACAATGGTGAGGTCATATCAACGTTTCTATGGTGAGTAATATTGTTGAATGGTTAAATCATTTATTGTTTTTTTCTTTTAGGAATTCTCAAGTATCATGTAACAGTAAGGTGATCCCAAAGATGAATTTTAGACCTTGGAGGAATGAACCAGTTTGGTCTTGAACTTGAAGTAAATTTGTAGCTGAAAATCACCCCACAGCTTTTCACCTCGGGTTGGTTTCGTCTGCAGTTTAGCTCTTTTAAACATTGTTTTTTTTTACCGTTTCCTTTTAACGGAGGTCGCATCCATTTAGTGAATGACAACTTGGCATAGTCAATTTCTTATAACAAGAGTCACTGTGTTTACATTTTCTGAGAAGACGTTTGCTTTATTCAGCGCCCGCTCTACGAGGGTGCAACTCGGACATTAGTCCGGGGTGCCATTTTGGCTGTAAGTGTGAGGAAAAGCTGATGTTGAAATTTGCATTATATTCTTAAGGGGCGGTAATTTGTCTTTTTGTCCGTGGCGACGTAAGCGCTACAGCGGACCCTGCTTTATTGTTTGCTGGGGTTAAAAATTTGGCATGTTGTGACTGTTTCTTAAGGGCAGGTGAAGGCGTTTACGCACTTTTTTATTGGATTCCCGTTGTCTCCTGGGGAGCGGATGTTGAGCACATCAGTTCTCTGATCACTGTAGTTAAGCAACGCAACCCCAGTTAGTGCTGACATGAGTGGTCAATTGGGTTTAGTGTCTGTGCAGTCTCTGCACTGGAACTATGCAGTGGACGGAGCTCTAATGAAACAAAAAAAATATAAGTAAGCGTACGGGTTGCTGCTAGATACCTCTCTCGCCCGAAAGAAGACAACCCACCTCTATCCATTAGTAAATAAGAGCGCATACCCGACCTTGCCATAGTTGGCAAAGGATTAGATTGACACCCGAGTCTGCCATAGTGGGGAAAGGGTTAGTGATGATGTCTACGTTGATTCGAATACCTGGGGGAGTGGCTGCATTACGTCGGACACACAAGTTCCCCTGTGATCACTGGCGTTACGCAACGCAACCCCAGTTAGTACTAACATGGGTGCCCGCTTGGGAACACTGGGTACTGCTGATATCTGAAAATCGTCCTATTAGTGGAGTGTCAGTGCACTCTCTGCGTTAGAACTACGCAGTGGACGCCGTGGGGACGCAGGGGACGCTAATGACCTATACTGCTAGCCACGAAAGATGACACATGGGAGATAGAAGGTAGGAAAGTTCACTTCAAAATTAGGGGGTTTGAAAAAGGTCAAATGACAGGCTTCATTTAGTAATGACAAGTACATATTCAATGTTTTCCCTATTTTTTGAAGAAGACTCTTCCTTTGTCTCCCACCAATGTGTCAACTTTCGTGGCGAGCACTGTAGTAGCCAAAGGGCTCTGAAACACCAACAAATAACAAGTTGTCTTCTAAACACCACCCCCAAACCGTTAGACAAATTACTTATGGCTGAGTCCTTTATTGTGTCCTTATGGCTTTCTTCCCAGGACTCCTTGCTGGGCGGTATATCCAACTACACTGACTTGGAATAATATTAAATATTGCATTTATATTTTTTGAGGTCAGGTAATTATTGTGTTTCGTAGATCATATGTTGGGTTCTGATGGGAGCAGCTGTATTGCGTTGGGCACACCAGTTGGATCCCTGAAGTTAAGCAACCCACCCCCAGCTAGTACCATGGGTGACCTTGGGAACACTGGGTACTGCTAATACCCAAAAATCGTTTTAACAGTGTAGTGTCTGTACAGATTCTGCATTCTGCAAACACCAACGAACCTAAACTAACGGATTCTGAGGTCTTTTAGCCTTCCTTAGCATAGATGGGGTTGAAAATGAATGCATATCTTTTTAAGTTAGAGTGCGAGCCATATTATTCCAATTCAAACTTACTTGAGAAACATGCCAAATTATCATATGCCAAATTGATGCAGAACCCCTTTTAACGATTTTCTATTTCTATGATCTTATTATGTGGTCCAATATATGTTTGAAATTTCAGTTTGATAAACGACAATAATATTACCAGGTACAATATTATACCGTAATTATTCTAATAAACGGCGCGCCATTTATTTTTTTCAAAGTCCTTTTTTGTTGCGCCGTTTATTGGAGGGCGCCGTTTATTAGAGGGCGCCGTTTATTATTTTTTTCAATTTATAAATGGAAACTTTTTAGCTGGACAAGTTGATTTTATTAATTTTGATTTTTGCGGATGCCACTCTCGCATCTGAATTTAATGGCCAAATGAAACTGAGAAAAATAATCAATGGTTCATTTAAAATTTAAATCCTTACCCTAGATTCAGATAACTGTAGAGGTTAAGCCACAGGACGATTACTGTCATTCTCAACTGCAGAAATTGCCAACAATTTAAATGCTAAAGAATACTTTCTCTTTGAACCTTTTCTTTTGACAATATCTGCACTAAAGTTTAGTTTATACGACTGTGACTTATTAGAAAGTTCAACCTATCACGTGAAAATACTGTGAATTTCATTGCACCAGGGTCACCCACAGAACAGAGAGGAGGAAGAAAAATCCTGAGGTATACCAGTACTTCTGTTTAGGCATGAGCCTAATTCCTTATTGTAGTATAGTTTTTGTGCAATAGGCCACACACCATGCAATATTAAAACTGACAAAGCATTAATTTACCTGCCAAAATTTATATTTTGGTTGTAAAATGTGGTGTCGGAACAGTGTGGTAGGCCGGCATCCCCACACAGAAACCAGCCAATATTCCTGTGGGTTCCAGACGCCTGGCTGGGTGTTCCCAGTCATAGCATGTTCAAAG